>VZRU01002899.1:226879-246879 GCA_013398155.1 Pedionomus torquatus | reverse complement strand
AGAAGGATATATAGTATTTTGTACTTCATTATGATGATACGGATATGATGCCTTTTTAATGATATTCTAAATTACAATTAAAGGCGTAATCAAATTCTGCATATTTAATGGAAATGTTACCTGTATCAAAGCTACAAATAGAGTCAAACATGTATTTGTTTTGGTATTAAATAGCATGCATATAAAATTCAGATCCAATTTCAATTATTAATGATAGTGTAAGGGAATGATTAAATTCAAATATTTTTTTCTTCTACTTTGTTATACATTATGGGCAGCTTTTCTGGAACTGCAGACATATATATGTAAGTGAGTTCATTGTAATTATCCTGTTCTTTTTCTGAAGGCAACCTGTAACCCGCTTATGTTAGCCCAAAGCGCTCCTAACACAGTGATTCCATTCAGAGAATTTATATTCAGTTTCCTGGCAGTGTTAAGAGGGCATTCAACTAGTTCTGAAAGCTGGTGAATTGAATTGATTGAATTTTGGGCCTTCTGGAGTAGACTTATAGCGCAGCTACTGAAATCTTGATCTGCAACCTTTTTCTGAAGACACCAGAAATTATTATTTAGTAAGTTGGAGGGAAAAAGAATAAGCTCCTGACAAATTCTTATTCCCAAAATGAAGAGACATGAGCATATGTGATTTGAAAACTTCAGTTTATTTCAAAGAGACACAGTAGATGGAAAAATTAATTATATTTATTTAGAATGCCTTTTGATGTAATTTAGGCCAGATAGCAGTCTATGGCCAGGGAGCCAAATTCTCAAAAATGTGTTTTAATGATTTGGGACTAGTTTGCTATGCATTAGATGATACTACTGCAAATATGAACATATTCATTTTTATATAAGGTTTAACGAAACAAATATATATCTTACTACCTAAGGTAAAGGCATGAGTAATGATTGTTGAAACTGTGGGAGGTGGAGTTTCTTCTCCCTGGAGATGAAAGTTATCAGGTAGGACTTGGAGACATTATCAGTACTGTCTTTTATTAACCATAATAAATGGCTGCATTTAGTAGGATGTGCAAAACGCTGTTTAAATATTCAGGGTTTGAGAGTGCTTGTTACTACAGATGCTGTAGATTTTACCCACCCATCCAGAAGCCAAGCTATGTCTAATAAACAATGGATATGGGAAAAGAGGTTGGTGTCTAGAATCTAGAGTGAAATCTACAGCCGCAACACAGTAGTGCACAGCTCAGCTCTGAATCTTTAAAAAGGCTTTTTATGCTTCCTAGACACTGCAGCATTACACTCTGGTGTATCGAGAAGTCTGCTGGTAATGTTTCAAAATCCCATTTCATAAACAAACTGAAAGTGGAGGGCTCCAGACACTTCATAGAAATATACTGCCTTGCACACACAAAATCTAAGAAATGTTGATTAGTTGTTACAACCACACAGCATAAGCTGCCTGCAAAGCTTTATTATTGAAAAAAATTCCAACAAAAATTATGCAATCTATACACTCCTCATTATCACCCTCATTGTCATGTGGTCTGGGAATATGATTCACGATCTAAGTAAATAAAAAAATTACATCTGCTAGCATCAGTAAGAAGTGGATCGGGCCCTTTAAGATCTAAACAAAACAGAGCCGCTGCCAAAGAGATTTCAATAATTTCAAGTATTAAAAGATAATGAGTTAGGGAAAAAAAAAGGGCTTGCCTTAAGCAGCAGAAATGTAAGCTTTTTTTTCACTTTCTCAATTTTGAAGTTTTAACTTTTCCTTTACAACATAGGCTAGGAAGTTTATCCATCTTTACAGAAAAGTTGAAATTCTGTACGGTTCCAGAGTTTAGGACTTTAAGGAAAAGTCTTGCAGTTAAGTTATGCAAGTTGGCAAGCTTGCAAAGGATACAAGTTCACACAACTATGAATACTTCTGTAAGTAATAATAAGCATTCAGAAATTAAACATACAAGAAGTCGATTCAGGTAAGCTCTTCTCAGAATTTCCAGGTTTTCTGAGAATCAAAAAACAGGACTTTAAGCATAGTTGTTCAATTTTTTGTGCTCTCTGTACCCAACTTTGTTTTTTTCCCTTACTCTTCATGCATTATTTATGGTATTTGTTATCTATCCAAACTATTTGTCCTAGAGTTAGTATTACCAAAGGATTTAGGCCTGGTATCTTGCATTGTTGAAATTATATATCTGTATTTTCCCATCCCCAAATTGAACAGCACAACTGAAATTATGTGCTATGTACCTTTGGTTACACAGGGCTTTAAAATCATCTGAGTAATTCTCAAAGGTATGTAGACACCAAACTTACACTAGTCTTTTGAATGTTTTTATTGTTTTTATCAAATTCCCTTCTACTTAATCATATATTTGGGGATTTGTGATGCACAGAGCAGTAAACGTTGGAGAGCTTTTATCACAGGATCTCTCAGCTACAGCTGTGTAACGTAAAACTATAGATTGACACCACAAGATTTCCCCCTTTCCTTCTGTACATTACATCATCAACTTTCTTTTCATGTGCTGTCTATTGTTGTCAGAAGGTCTTCATAAGATCCTGTTCCACCTATGTAGGAAATAAATAATTAGACTTCCTTTATTGTTTACCTTCTCCAGAAAAGGAGGTGCAATGGTGAGGGCCTTGGAAGCTTGAATTTCTTGTTCCACTCCAACTTTCTTTTGTGATCTCGGGAAAGCCAGGGATAAGTTTCTGACTTTTTTACATGTACAACAAAAGCCCTACTAACTGTCTCCATTTTTGCCAAATAAGATAGGTGAGAACATAGCAAGAAACACGTTCAGTTGGACTACTTTAACAAAGGGCCTTAACCTCTCAGTTTGGGGGACAGAGCATCTCTTTAAACTGCTCGAGCAGGTCAGCCAAACCAGCAGGTCGGGACTGCCTTTAGCTAGAGTCATGTGTTCGTCAGTGCCGCTGCTGAGTGCCAGGAGAGTACATCTAGAAAACAGCAAAGTTCTTGGAGAGAGGGATGTGGCCTGAACTTAAGAGCAGGTAACTGCAGAGAATGGTGGGCATTAAATTGTTTCACTATAATCATGAAGCATTCCCCCTGAAAACTGTGTCATGCTCTCTACCTTGCTTTTCCTTTTTTAGTGGCTTATAACTTATTTGAGCAAAAATAATTAGTTTTCCCTTAAAGATGATCTGTGCTTTCAGACAGAAACTGTGACAATTTCCAGGTTTCATCAAATATCTTAAACTGTGGGGTTTGAACATCTTTGTAATCCTATAAAGTGTATCCCATTTTTCTCTGGTTGCTCTGTTTGTGCTTGCTGTGGAACTCCACAGCTGCTTGGAAGACTGTATGTTCTGTGGCTTGTATATAATAGTGTTTTAAGGGGAATTACAACAGTCTTCATCCTTTGTGTAATTTACATTTCTGTGCAGAAGTGACTTATAATTTATAGCATGTTCACGAAGGTACTGAAGTCTCAATTACACTCTCAGTTACCAAACAGCAAATTAACCAATATCCTAAGATGTATTTTATATTAAGTGATTCTCTGGGTTGTTGCTTTTATTTCAAAAACTTCAAATAATATAATTATGCTTGTGAAAAAAAATAAGGTAATGTGACTAAGCTCAAATTAAGAAATATGAAAGTCTTATTGCAGTGCTTTGAAACTGAAAATCTCACACATACATTTCACATCCTATAAAACTGTGTCCTAAGTTACACTATTCAGCAGTCGGAAACTGTCCTTTCATCTGTCAAGGTTAAGTTACAGAAAATGATCAATTTATTTATTCTGAAGTACAGGAAAAATGTAAAATATTTCTTTCCTAAGCGACTGGTGTGCTATTAGCAAAATATTTTTTTCTAAACAGCAAGCTTTATTCCCATCTCTGGTAAAACAAGAAAATAGCACCTCTTCACCTTTCAGATCCGCTCCTTCATATTATTCATGCTGGTCTTTTCTCACTAATTTTATGATTATAATGAGGCAATGGTGTGCTAGTTAGCACAGAATGACCTTCTAATTGAAAAGCTGTAAATTCAGTCTCAGTGGCCAGCACTGGCAGAAATTTAAATAAATAGGTCTGCAAAGTCCTTACAATGGGCTGGCCTCTTGACCAGGGTCCTACCAAAGTCCTAGTCACCTGTTATCTGGTGATGCTTTGTAAGTTCTCGGTGTTAACTGTCTGTCTTGTTACAAGTTAGGTTAGCATGAGAAGAACAAAGAGCAAGGACTCTTTTATTGGTTAAACAGAGGATTTTGCATTTGAATATCTTCAATATCTGATCTAATACTATACTTTATAAAGCAGCCTCTGTCACACGAGGCTTACTGTTTAATTTCCAAAACATGATAAAAAGCTGGCCAGACCCATGCATCAATAATTCTTGTCTCTTTATACAGTTTTTCTTGATCATGGTTTTAATGTTTGTGCATTTATTATTATTTGAAAGCGCTAATAACATTGGTTTAATGAGATTTTCTTTCTGACAAGCACTTAAGATTGGTGCTCAGATACGACGGTGATAAGGTCTTTTTAAGTGTTAGGGAAGATGGATGGATAGTTGTGAGCAACTCTGAGAAATTGTGCAGCATTCAGTCTGTCTTAGAGCCAGACAGTCTGTGAAATGGTCACAGCACATTATCCTACCCTCACAGAAATAAATACCTCTCAGGATCTTGATGCCGGTGCTTGGCGCTGTCTCACAAACATTCATAACACCAGCTAACACTATATTAGTGATAACTAATAAGAGTTGATAGTCTTGTATAATATAGAGCAGCTTTATGCTGTCAGTGTCACGCATCTTTATCAGGAATACATCATACAGACAATGGACATTTTCCGTATCCTTTAAAGTTTTGCATTCTGTATATTTGGTTGTTAGACAAATAGAGCAAGCTTTGCTGACTTCATTTTCATTCTTGGCAGCATGTTTTTATCATAAGGCAGATAGTCATTAATTTACAGAATCAACGCTGGGAACAGCTTTTGTGATCTCATATTAAATTTTCCCCTGAATCCGCCCCTTGGCAAAAATTACTCACATCGTTAAAAAATATTTAATTAGGCTGTAGTTTATACCCAGCTCACTGGGGAAATGTTGGAATTAATATGATTTGCATGAATTCTGTTTCTCTTTTTCTGTTAGAGATTAGTTTTGAATTCAGTTCAGAGGGTCGCTGACACTGCCAAGGACTCACAATCGTGAAGGTCAAACAGGTAGCAAATACTTCCCCTGGGTAGCTTCCCTGAAAAGACAGCTCAAAATTGCTTTTAATTATGGGTTACCTAAAAGGCCACTTGCTGTTTTTATTTTTCCACAGATCTCTGAAACATTATGTGGCTGGAACTTCTAGGTAGACCACATCAGTTCAAACCTAAAACAACCTAAGCCATGTTTTCACTTCTTTTTCTTTTCTTAAAAATGAATAGCATACAATGTCCAAGCAGAGATTCATGTATGCACATGAACAGGCATACATACGTACATGTATATGCTTAAGCCAAGCAGTTTTTGGTGATCATTCCTCTATTGCAGTGGGAGCAGCCCCAAAGTCTCTTTCTGTTTCACAAGGTTTGTGGGAAAAAAATAATAAAAAGAATGTTTTTTTGGAAGGAAAGAATATTTTCCTTCATAGCAGTGCATCCACTAGCTTAATTATTCTTCACAAGATAAGATACAATGTTTAGTTATGCATTCTCTTGTTTATGATTTCAAGGGTTAGAAAAAACCCTGGGGATCCACAATCCTGTGCTTTTTAGAAAGAGAAATTAATGGAAACTTTAATTAATAATCTAATCAATCAATTAATCTCTGTTACATAAGTGTTGAAATCTAATTCTCCTCCACAGCTCTTTCTATACAGAGAGAAATGAAATGGCTGCCCACTTATCAGGATGATGGGGAAACATTGCAGACAGGAAGAAAAAGTGAAACTGCAATAGTTCTGTGAAGTTGGCAGATAACATAATGCTAACAAAGTACTCTTGAATTTGGGATAGATCACAATATGTCAGTGTGGTGAGCTGTCGTGCAGTTCATTTCAGAAGTTTATTTTTAATTTAGATGAGAATAAGAATGTAAGAACAATCTCCCAAATAGAAGTTGACCCGTTGGCTTTGTGGAAACTCTGACAATTATGGCATTTCAGTAGTCAAAAAACCCTGTTAAATAGTGAGTGTCACATGGTGTTGACTTTTGCCTTGAGATCAGAAAATGTAAGCCATCTGCTTTATGAAATATGTGCAGACCACACCATGCTGTTGACTAGCCAACTGTTGATAAATAAATATTTATATACCGAGTGATTTATATAGGGCTTCTATCAGTACTGCAAAGGTTAGAGTCAGTTTGACCCTTATTTCTAGGGCTGTGAGTCAATCCAACCTCTTTGGGACCTGGAACCCTGCCAGATGTGCCTGCCGTTCTGATGGCAATTTAATTGATAACAATGTCGATGAAGATTCTTTCCTGCACAAACTCATCTCCAACGCAGACTCTGCGTATGTGTATCTGTATGCTTCCAAATACTCCTAAAAACCCATTAAGAGACTTGCCTTATGTGTGGCAAAGAATTAAATCATAGACAGGGCTGCACATGAGTTCTTGTAAGTTCAATGCGTAAAAATACTCAAGGGAGAGTTTTACAATTTAGTGAAGAGCCTTTTGCAGAGAAGTGTAAAAATATAAACCAACTTTGGAAAACGAAATGGAAGACTTGTATATCCTGAGCAATGTCTTCAGTATTTTGGGCTACAGACAATGCAAACTCTACATCTAAACTCCTATAGTCTGAAATGTAAGAATCGAATTACAATTTGCGTAGAGACTCTACACATAGGAAAATATGGTTTATGGCCAATTTTTGGACTGCAAAGCCTAATTAGATATTTACATCAAGATCTCATTTAGAGTCCTTTAGTTCTTTCCTACAATCATAGAAAAAGCAAGGAACAAAATGTCATACTGAACTATCATTGAACCTAATTCCCTATCTCTTAAATTCAGTGATTTACCGTTTCTTAAAAGCAGTATATTTTTCCTTTTATCTCTGGAATATACACTTTCCATTCTTTCCCAAGGATACACATCCTGATGACTTTATATTGCACTCTTTTTGGCATGGAAAAGCTACAGTTTTATTCACAATACAAATTTGTCCAAATACACCAGTATTAATTGTGCACACTATATACAAAAATAATAGCTTACCTTGCCAGCAGGCAGACTTTCCAGTTAGTGATTATAATACCCTTTTCCAACTGAAGAGTTTTGAATTTCCTTGCCTGACAGTGAAAATCTGACCATTCCAACCCATAAAAGTACATTACTTTAAAGATGGCAAAGCAGAATTTCTCACCCTAATTTGTAGCAAATGAAAACTTCAGTTGTATTCATTTGCCACCATCCTTCTGCTCTGTCACCTTTTTCTCTCTTCTCAACTGGGCATGGCTGTCCTTGCAGTATCCATAAGTACACCATTCTGGCTGCTTCTGACATAAAACGCACAGAATACCAAATATTATTTACAATATCTTAAAAAGTATTAGTTAAACTAACTAGCACCAACATTTTGCTGAATACAGGCTTAGGAAGTGCCAGTCAAGCATCCAAGTTACCATGTTAGTAAGTTGTGATACACCAGTTGGAATCCAGCAGGAAGGCAACACCATAGGATTTTTCCAAGCAGACTTTAAAGGCATGGCTACAGAACAGCTGAGATTTAAGACATTGTCATACCCAAAGTACAGCAGAGACCATTTGTAATGCCATTCTGTTCTTGTTTCTGCTGTCTGGATGAGAGGCAAGTCTATAGATAGCTCTGTGGACATCAGCCACGAAGAGAGCACAGGTTCAACTAAAGCAGCAGTTACAACTCAGGAACAAGACACTGGAGACACTCTGCATAGATAGTTCTCTGAAATTGTCAACTGAATGTGTAGAAGCAGCCAAAATGTTAAGCATGATGAGAAGGGATATTAAGGCTGAGACAGAGGGCATCATTTGGTCATTTCACAAAACCTTAGTGTCCTCATGTCCTTAAGTACCGTGAGCAGTTCTGTTCCCTGCATCCAAGCAGGGATATTGTAGAGTTACAGTACAGAGAAGGGTGACTATGGTGGCCAAGGGGATCAAACAGTTGCATTACAAGAAGACAAGAAAAAGGCTGAGACTTTTCAGTTTGGAAAGGAGGAAGCTAATGGGGCATTATGATCAAAGGTTACAAAATGAAAAAGATAGTGGTTTGAGATGAGCCTTTTATTCACAAAATCCCACAGTACTAGAATTAGGAAGCACTCTATGATTACATCAGTTAAGGCCAGCTAAAAATAAAGTATTTTTCTGGGATTGATGGGTGTCCACTTGTGCAAAAATGGACTAGACAAATTCATAAGCAACAGACTGATAAACAAACACTAAAGGGAATAGGCAGGGATGCACTCTGTAACATGCTTAATGCAGCAGCTGAGAATTTTGCGGAACCAGCACTGAACATGGCCACTCTCGCTTACTTTGCATAATTTCAGCTCCTAATGCCTAAGAAAAATAAAAACAAAGGAACTGTTTCATACATAAAAATACCAAAAAATAGAATGAAAAATACCGAAAAGTAGAAAGGGAAAAGCCTAAAAAATACATGCTTACTTGTTACAAATGCTTGTAGTAGTTTTATGTATTTTAGTCTACAGTGGACCACTGACTGGGTCATGGATGTTTTAGTCATACAAAAAACTTTAGTTGAATGTAATTAGAGGACAAACTTATGTTTTCAAAACTAAGGTCAGTTGTTCATATACCTTACAAGCTAAAGATTGCTCTAAGTCTAAAAACTAATACTGCTTTCTTTTACTCCTGTTTTACTATTTTTTTAGTCAGTTGGTATTGCGAGCAATGCTGGAAGGAGAACCGAACTTCACGTGTTGGCGTTATTAACGTGTTGCTATTCGCTGTTGCTCCACTGCTTAAATGCATCATTAAAAAGGCAAGGAACTCTACTGTTCCAAATAGTGGGTTTCATTTCTAAATTAATTAAATGGAGAAAAATCATATGAGTTGTATGTTCACAGTCACTTAAAGCCATTAAAAAGGATGGAATGACTAGCTGTAAATTCAGCTGAGAAACGTACTTGTCACTTGCAATAGACATAGGCACTCAGGAAGCAGCAAAGTAGGGTTAAGCAGATAAAATAAATACAACCCTTTGTAATGTTTCATTAGTTCAGAAGTGTACAATCAGACACTCAGATTGTATTTGATTTTTGTTATCTCCAGAAAGATGGTGGTACAAGGATCTTGGATTAACACATGTAGCTTTATGCAATTATTGGCAGTGGGAATAATTCCACAGTGTGAAGAACTGGCATTATTTTCCTGAAGTAGGAAGGATATTTATTTTCTCTAAATACCAACTGAGTTACATAGCCAAAGTATAGATAGCAAGTCGATTAATGGACACGTATATCTTTTGCTATTATTGGATTTATTGTCTGCGTTACATTCATCATTTTCTCCCAGACGCTCCACTTCCTTCGCTGTTTTTTGCAGTTCTTTTTCTCAGTGGTCGTATCCCTGATTGCTCCCTCTGTATCTCTTTTATTGTTTCCTCTAGTATATTCCTCTGTTCTGCTGATTTATCTCTGAGTTCAGCTCCATTTTCACCATTTCCCTCTCATCTCTTCCAAAGATTTCCATAGGCATCTTTAATTTTGTCTCAGATTTTTTCTCCCTGCTTCTCTGAGTATCCCCCTTCTTACTGAGCCTTGCAGCTCAGTTGTATTTCAATCACCTCTTTCTGCAATTCTTGCCCATATCTTAGTCTAAGCAGAAGTGAACTTTTGGCCTACTGTTTCCTAACATGTATTAGGAGATGTAATATGCAGACACTGAAGAAATTTCAGATACAAAAAATATCACAAAGCTTTAAAAGTGTCTTTTTTTTCTTCAGAAATGAGGACTCATTGCAGCCAGTGTGTGTCCCTGAGGCTGCAGAACCTTCTCCCTCCTGCCTGCCCATCAGCAGAGCTGAATGTTGCAAAAGTACATAAATTAAGTACTTTTTATCCATTCTTCTTTCTCTCTCACAACTTAAAATTTACTGTCATCCCGTTATCCAGATTCACTGTCGTGGTTTCATCTCCACGCTGTCCATAACACCTGCTAGTAGTACAAGTAGGTCTCTCTAGTAGACAATATTGTCCTCTGACAATACAGTTCCGTCTCCCTAAATCCAATTGCATTTTAGATCTGAAGCCATCAAAAATTTATCCTTTCATCTGTATCCATTTCTCAACTATTTGGTTATCTAAGACCTTCATTGCTTTAATCCCTTCTCCTGATCCAACCTCTGTCTCACTTTTTTCTTTGTTCTGAGCAAAATGTGATTGTTACGTTCTTTTCTTACCAACCCATAAGGATCCCAAAATTTGTATTTTTCTGAAAACTCTGTTTCACTTCCTTTAGTTTCCCACAATAATCTCTCAGATTGCTTCCCTTTCTGTTTCTGCTTATGTCTTTCTGGTGCTTCTCGTGTATAGAAGCCTGTACATGTGATTTTTTTAGCGCTAGCTTTTATCTACCTCTTCTTTATCAGACTGCTTCTCTCCTGCTTTAAAATATAAATGTTGCCTGTGCTCTTCAACTCTGAAAATTCTTTCTATTTCCAGAATACTGGGAATCCCTTTCTTCTTTCCTGGATTCAGTTATGTCTTTGACACCAAAACACCTTAATTTTATTGAATTATTTATAATATGTGCATTGTTGTGTAACTTACTAGTAAAGCAACCTAAAATTTTTAAAGGAAAAATTTAAAGAAAAACTAGGCACGAAAAGAACTTGGGAGTTTACTTTGCCTTTCTTCATTGTCATCCTACAAATTCTATATAGTTTTTACTTTTCTTGTTAGAGAAGAGAAAACCTACCTAGGTGATCAAAATACCTGTGTGCTGGATTTGGGATGACAGTTTTATCAAATCTGCAGGCAATGTTTGAGAGAGCTTAGATGTGAAGGTTTAGAAGTCTGTGATAGGATAGTAACCTCCTATTGCTTTTCTTTTAAGCAAAAGAAATAGATTGGGTTTTCCATGGATATGAATGTTTAATAAACAATGAAATGCTGAATGAAGTTAGAATATAAATCCTTTTAAAATGGATATATTTATTTGAGTAAAACTTGACTCAATGTCTCTCATTTCACGGGCAGTGCAAGCAATATCTACCTGAACAAATTTCATGTAACATGCAGGTGTATTGTGGGTTAATCCTAAAGAAGGTGCATCTTCAAAGGTCTTCACAATGTTTCAAGCATTTGTTCCTTTTTTTCTCTTAACATGCCTGAAATGGAAATTCATCTGTGAACGTCGGTTTTTATTCGTGTTTTCACAGAAGCACATTTGCATGCCCTAGAAAAGAATCAATATTATGAATGAGAACTCTCTCCAAAAGTCTTTAATTATATGTCTGTGTATCAATATGTAATATTTTATGTTTCTTCAGATTTTTTTCTTCTTTTAGCTGACACAGGCAGACTTTGAAAGGAGTAAAATCAGCAATGTAACAACGAAATGCATGCAAACTTGTTAAATGTGATGGCAAAATAAAAAGCTTCAGTCAGTATGATCAGTTAAAAAAAAAAAAAAAAAAGATAGCCAGCAAACTGTCTATCATGTGATGAAATTTGACAGTAGGGATTATGGCTTTGATGGACCAGAACAGCTAATAGAAGAAGCTGACATTTTTGAAACCCTGCTAATTAAGGGTTCCTTCCTTAATATTAAAATAAAGTCTTTGTCTGGGTTTTATGGTTGGAGAATCAGGTGTTTTCATTAATATATGCCAGTCAGTCTTAATAAGCTTGGAGGGCAGAGGAAGTTATTATTGAGTGACCTTCTACAAAATAAGCATGTTGCTAAGGGCTCTAACCCTGCCCTGTTCAGACTGATGAATCTCATTTCCAATGCAAAAGCTTCACAAGAAATCCGAGTATTCTCTGTGCAATCACAGAAAATAATCCTTGTGTCTCTTGTAATGTCCAGAATTGCCACTTACTATACTACTACTGTACAATGAATATTACAATACATATTATTTTTCTAGCACAATTGTCTACATTTCTGAATTGCCAAGAATAGAAAAACTTATTGTCAAGACACTTGTATTGAAAAGTCAGCTCATTTTAATACTTCTCAAATAGTCATCTACCCTGTTCATGAATTATAATGCACAGAATACATCTGACAATACTAGCTTTGAAAAAGAGATATGTCTGTTTTATTACATTTTCATTTTCAACTAGATTTCTAACAGATTTTAAACCATTCATTGAAATTCATTGAAATGATAAATTCACAGTTGGATTTTGATTGACTCTTAATCTAATTTTACATTTGATAAGTTTGTTTTTTTTTTTAGTAGTAATTTTGATTTTCTGTAGATTTTTCAACTAAGAGAAAGGGTGTGGTAAACTACTAAGACTCATCATATATTTGCCTATAGAGATTAGAAAATGAGCTTGTGAACCATTTTAAATAAGTGCAGCATTGTAACTACCAGTGACACATCTCACATAATTCTGTGGGGACTGGGCAATTTCCAACACCCCAAGACTTTCTCAAGGTATTTACTAATACTTTTTTGTTTTTTGCTTTCCTTTCTTTTCTCTTACTAGGTCAAGTCAGACTCTAAATGATTCTGTGAGATGCTGCACTCATAATAAATACAGTGGATAATGGATGAAATTCAAAGCAACACATCCAGTTTGCTGTCACTATGCTAATAAAATAACATGGCTGCCAAGTAAAAATATCAAAATTGGGAGAATGTACACGCTCTCAGGTCATTGAGTGAATCTCTAAAAGTTGAGTATTTAATAGGAAGCAATTGACTGCATCACATTTGCAGATCTCCTGCCTTTAATTGATGACACAGCAGATGGATCTACTTTTTTTCTTATCAACCCAAACCAATCTATCACAATCCATAAAGTATTTGATAAAACTTATTCGAGACAGGCTTGTTTGTTTTTTGTTTACACTGATGATCAGGCTAAATTGGCTTCAGAACTCAAACACTGCAACAGAAGCAGATATACGTACTTGGATAGTTCTTACCTTATATCATTACATATATAAATACATTGTAAACCAGCGAGACAGTTCAAACCAGTGCCAGTGTTCAAAAAGACAAAATTGAGGATCATGTGTTTAATTTTTTTATAGGCGTTTTGTACCCAGGGTGTTTTGACAGAGCAATAAAATAAAATAAAATAAAATAAAATAAAATAAAATAAAATAAAATAAAATAAAATAAAATAAAATAAAATAAACAAAAAAATAATGGGAAACATATCCCACCTTAAGAAAGACCCACTATCCAAGGCAACATTTCAGTTATTTCTGAATGCCTAATAGATACAACATTTGAGTGTTATCTGTTTACACACAATAGCACTATTTTGTCGACTAAGTCTGCAAAGAGCTTTAAATATGAAAGGCTCTCTGTATTCGGTTCCATTAAAGTCAAAGCCATCTGTGCACCTTGGACTTTTTGTATCTCTGCTTGATTTATGTATTTGCAGTTTGGGATTTTTGGCTCCATTATCACTTGAGCATTTTCCCCCAAATAAAAGTAAAGAGATGCAAAGTAAAATACATGAAGCACCAGAAAGTGGTCAAAAAGAAAGGAGTTCTTTGACTGGCATGTCAATAAGTTTTGGAGGATTTTTTTCTCACTTCTTACAGGGAGTTTAGAACTCCAAAGCTTGTTGTTAAAAAGTCTGATTGAAAGCCTGCTGATTTCTGATTATAAAACTCCTGTAGACATCAATGTGAGTAAGAACTAACCCTTGGAGAGAAATATTCCGTTCTCATCCTTGTTGGCATTGTGTTGCTAAATAGTATGACAAGGTCTTTCTTACACCCTCAGCGGTATTTTATGCAGTGCCTGCTGCGGCTCATCTAAGAGCTAATGTTAGTGCTCATTCACCAAAAAAAAAAGTAAGAGTAAAGCTGAAATGGTATCTTTATGCAGAAATCGATATTCATAAATAAAACAACCAAAGTCACTTTACTCAAATACTGTAAATGCTATATTTTTTACTGTAAAAGTAATTGAAACAAGGTCATTCATTTTGCTACTGGAAAACAAATGGAGTACTAATCTAGATTTACTCCTTCTTCAAGAATAAAGGGTTTTTGTGAAGGAGGAAGGAAATTTATTCTATAGCAGAAGCCAAAAGGTGATTTCCACTTCCAAACATTGTGAGTGTAGCTCAGAACAAGAGTTATGATGAGAAAAGGATGCTTCAGGATGTTTAGAGAGGACTCTCTGATTACCAACAGTAATGGCAATGGGGTAATACTGCAGTAAGCGCGGTATCAAGTTTGAAAACTCCTATAATAGCAGTGGGCCTGGGTAAAATGAAGTGCCAAATCTAGGGTCAGTAAATCTTAAATGTAGATTCTCATGATTTAATGTTAAACCTGTGGTTAGGAGTGGCACGTGAAATGTGAGGTTTGTGCTAAATGTGGCAGGCTACAGGGTATCCAGATGACACCCCAATGTGCTGAATCGTCTGAGTACCGTCAGTCGTATAGATGTACAAGTGCTTCCAGAAGGGAATGTTTCAGCACCAAGACCAATGTAAACCAATTGAAAGGATTAAAAAGACACAACCCAACATATTAATGTGCGATGTTTAGGGTCCAGAGCTGCAGTTAGATGGCTAACTTAGCTCAGGAGGAAGAGCGCAAATGTAGCTGTCATGACAGCCAGGTCAGCATGTCCCTCTCTACCAACACATTTGTGAATCCTGTAATAATCTGACTGTGAAAAGTATTACTCTAATTCCTAGATGATCAATATGGCTAATCACTTTTAAGAGGAAGGCATTCATTTGCTTACAATATCTAACTGTTTGTATCATGATAGCTCCTCCCTTTCTCTGCAGCTTTGCTTTTCTATTTGTTCTTATTTTCCATCTTCCCCATCTTTCATGAAACTGAAGCTAAACGTCTTGGATAACTTCTTTTTTTCAGCTGTTACATTTGAATGTAGTAAAATTTCTCTGTTCCTGCAGACTTAATTCTTTTGTGGCTTTCAAACTTGGAGTGACCTCCAATCCTGAAATAAAAAGGGTAGAATTTTCCAGAGGGACACAAAAGGAGACCGAAGGAAAGAGAGAATTTGAGATGGGAAGTAGAGAAGACATGTGAATGACTTGAGAAAGAGAATGGGCTGACTTGAAATGCAACAAGAATAATTATTTAAACAAAAAGGCTCAATAGGAGTTTAGGGAATATTTTCCACAGTGATTAAAGAAAAGTGAATGAGAAATCTCTTCTCTTTCCCAAAGGAACAGCAGAATCTTTTCTCTTCTTACTCAGTTTTGTAAATTGCAAATGTGTTTTAGAAAGTAGTTTGAGAAAACTGTGCAATTTGAGCTTCTAGCAAATACACCAATTTCTTTCTATGTACCTGGTGAAACCCATCCTTCTACTCTTTAAAGACAGAAGCTATAGGACCACCTAAGTTAATTTAGGGGTCTCTTCCCACATAGTCATAGTCTCACGCAGGGTTAAGATTACAAGATCCTTAGGACATTGGAAGTGCTCCCCTTCCAGCCTGGCACAGGGTCACAGAGGGTTGTGCAAAGAACTTTAATTCCTTCCTTCTCAGGTTATATGGGGTTACAAAGAACTGCCGTGGGCAATCTCTGTACAAGATGAAGAGAAAATAAAAACAAAGGTACGAGAGAAAATGGGAGCTGAGCTGAGCAAGAGCAAATGTCCAAAGATGCCTGTTTAATACCCAGTGCTAGTGTTAGCTGCCTTGCATATACTTGCTCCTGATAGACTAAGTGCCACTTTGTGTCAGCTGAAGGCGGCTACAAGCCCCCACCCCATCGCAACAGGAAAAATCTCTAGTTGATAGCTGCCTAACATAAAGGTATTAAGGATTTTATATCCGTGGCAAAATTTTCAAAAGAGCTGTTTCAGGCTGAGCATCCAGAATCAAAGGCTGTGTTTGAAAAGTTGACCCTGGCCTTTGGGGAGACACTGCAAAGACTTTTTTTTATAATGTTTCCTGAAAGGTAAATTTGAATCTCATTCTGTATTCCCACATTGGACTAAATTGAAAGTGCTTCCACTGTTGTCAACAGCTTAATGAAAATTGCTGTAATTTCATGGATTATTTTTTTTTTTTGGCAACCTATGCTAAATGAGTAAGTGTTATATATATGCCTTTATGTGCAGTAATTGAAAGACTTTTTATTCTATCCCATTCACTATTGAAGAGAAGTTTTTCTTTCTCCTCTCTCTAGTAGTATATATGCAAAACTTTATTCGGTAAGGTTTACAATTTCTTTGTCCTTGAGATACATGAACTAAAATTTAAAGTAAGATGGAAGGGGAAAGAACTGCCAAAGCAGTTCAATATTCAGCAGAATCCTGTGATATGTAAAAGTTACGAAGAGGGAGCTATGATTCCCATTAGTCCAGAGAAAAATCTACTCTAGTTGTGATACCACATTGCATAGTATTTCACTTTCTTATTCGTGTATTATTTTATAAATTGTAGTACAGTGTGGTGATTGTCATATTGCATCCCCTACTTCATCTCTAATCTTCCTTGTTGGGTTATGTGGAGCTTAGTATCCAGAGAAACATGCAATAACAAGAAAATGGATAATATAAATACTTATTCGACTATCAACAATTTGGTATATTAATCCTAATACAGAAAAATTCAATATGGCATAGCTATATTACTGTTTTTTCTGTTGCTGAGCTATTTGTCACTGCATTTTACCTTAAAAAGTATTTAATGAATCACTCCTTAATCACTAAGGCCTTTACAGTGCATTGTCCATTTTCACAACCTCAAAGTACTGTTTATCCATTTAATTAAATGAGATTTACTGTAGCACTAACTTTTGCTGTGGCAATAAAACCAGAGTTAGACAGTATTGCTCAGTAGAGGGACAAGAGCTGAGCTATTGATGTGCCTGTTTGAATAGGCAAATTAATCCTCGTTTCCATTTCTTGAGCAGGATGTGATCATTCTGATTTAGAAAAGTCACCTGAACTTCAAAATAGTTACATTTTTCAACAAACTGCGAAGTTGCCAAATATGAAATGCTAATCACAGATATTTTTATAACTTCAAGGATTTTATGCGACTTCTTTAAAATATTAAGTCCTCTGAGATTTTTGGAAATGGCATGGAAACAAAAGAGTATTGTCTAATACACTGTGAAAGAAACTAAAAAAAATTGCTAACTAGTTTTTCTGATAAAGAATCTACAGTTTCCTGTTGCTGTAAGCAGATACAGAGGTCTGCACTCCACAGTCACTTCATTAGTAACAATCTGCAGCAATTCTTTTGAAGTCAGTACAGTTAACCAGCTGTAAAACCAATGTTACTGAAATAAAATACAGACCTACCACAGCCATGCTTTCTGCCATGTACGATACTCAACTCTCCTGCCTCTTTCAGATTCTCATTATTGTTAAGAGTAAAACAATAGTATCTCAGATACTACAGAGTGGTAACCACTGGTAAATTTACATTCTTTATAGTGGTGACCACTATGACTGAAGAGTAGCAAATGCAGTCAGGACGTCTGACTCGTCTTGCTCAGAGCCGCGCAAGGCAGGAGGATAGCTAGAGACCTTTTGACAGCTAGCACAATACTCATTCCTCTAGAGCATATTGCATGCATCCTATACATATTCAGTTCACTTAGAAAAAAAAGCTTTTTTGACCAATCAGGGTAGTGCATGAAAATAATTCCATCTCTCCTTGCTGCATGCATCATGATTATGGATGTGCTGAAGCACCAATAATCAATCTCAGTTACTGGAGAACGTGTTGTCACTTGCTGCTCTTAGTCATGCAAAGTGTTGTACAAAGAAGCAGAAGCAATACAGGTTGATTTTCATTGTGGTATTATTGTACATGAAGTACTGAGAGGTTATACATTATGATAGGAACAGAAGCTGCTCAGTGCTGTTCATTTTGCTGTTTTTATAAATGATTATGGAAGTAAAATGCAAGCTGTGTGGCTACTCTGTCAGCAAGAGTACCTTGGGCTTTTCTCTCACTTTCTTCCTCCCATCCAAGCAACTTGTAGAGGTGGTCTTATCAGACATTTTTTTCTCCTACCAATTAACTGTTTCTTTTCTGCAGGGATTAGTTCAAAATGATGCGATCCATATCCTATAAAACTGGCATCTCTTTGTAAGTTGTAAGTGGCAGCTGGCAACAGAACAGTTCAGAGGTGCCGAGATCTTCCATATTAAGCAAAACAACCAAACATTCATTTACATCCCATTTACCTTGAGGAAACTTCAGCACAGGTGTAATGTTAAGCACGTGTTTAGTGTTTTGTTGAGTTGTAAGAACCTGAAACGGCTGCTCTTTCAGCAGCAAAAAGAGCCAGTGCTACTGAATTGACTTCTAATGAGTAAAATAAATAAATTTGAAGGGTGTAAAAATCTTTTAAGTCTTCACCTCATGCCAGAGATTTTGTTACACCCAGAGCTGTAAATCTGAGGAAGAGTAAATTGGCTAATGTCAAAACCCAATGTGTGCAATTATGTTATTAACTTCTCAAAGTCTGATATTTCTTTTTAGAATCTGTATTTTTCTAGGTTGCAGGCTGAAATGTTGCACACTATTATACTGCCACTTCTGGGTACTAGGTTGATCATGGCTTCTCTCCATTTTGCCACCCAAGATTGCAATGATTTTCTCAGGGATTTCGTTTGTCATTGCTGTACTAGTCCATGGTACAGCTAGGTCATAGCATCATTTTGAATGTTCTTGAGTTCAGCTCAAGATTGGTGGTAAGGCCAAATTAGTTCACAGCTCTTCCTATAACCTCATATGCAGAAAAGGAAATAAAATTGCATTTTTGTTTCATCTTTCATGTTTAAAGTACTGGTGTCATTAACCTGTTCATACCCTGGTTTATTACAGGGCATTTATTCAGGTTTATTTACAGTATCTTGTAACAGAATCAATGAATGAATGAGTAACAGTATTATTCAAAAAAAGTCCTCTTGTTTTTTATTTAAAATACCATAATAGAATGTATGCAAAATTCCAGTTTGAGCAACTAGAATCCTGTCTCCATGGGCTTGATAACAGTGATCATGAACCTTGCCATTGCTCCTTATAAAGTGTTTATCATAGTACTCTGGAATTTCCCTTTCTTGGCTTCACCATTAGCTTCTCAGATCAGTGTCTCTTGCTTGTTCCCTGAAGACAAGGAAAGATAGCCGAGGTCTGTGTCTGGTAAATGTCCTGTCCTAAAAAGCCCATACATTTCTGTGTTTTCTGCTATTAGAGCAGTTTATTCCTGTGCATGTGCTTTCTCATTTCACTTCTTCCCAGGCTGCCCTTGAACCATGACTCTTATCTGTGGAGGTGGAGAGCAGTGAAGCAAAGCTCCTGTTGTCACAGTACCTTTCCTGCCTCAAACATTTTGGGTTAATAATTTTATATGTTCTGGGGTAGTTTTTCTCATTGCCATTTACTATGGGACATATGGATACTTGTATTTGAAATGGCTACTTGGACTTCGTATTTTAATGTGATTAATAATGCAACAGCGGAATGAAAGATATGCTGAAGTACTTCAACAGAGGAGTTGTGATTGGATACAGTAGTGCGAAGCTGACGGAGTTTATCAAAGTGCTGAGGTTTACCTTCACACAGAAGGAGAGTAGCTGTTTTCATATGCACTAATCCCCAAATAACCATCAAGAAATATTAAAATACACATTTTATTAGTTTCATTTAATTTCTTAATTGCTCAAATTCAGTTTACCAATTTATTGCTGTGTGAAATGCTTAGAGGCGATGCGTACATTAAAGGGATTATTTACATGTAATCCCTCCCTCCCGAAGGATACAAACTGATCATTTATGAATCCTGATTTACACTCCGTAACAATACCAGATGAATGAAATAGTTACTGTGGAATGATGTAGCTCCTGGAAGTGCGGTACTGTGTGGAGTATGATTTAGCACTAAAA
>VZRU01002899.1:204379-221879 GCA_013398155.1 Pedionomus torquatus | reverse complement strand
TATGTACTTGTGTCTTTTCATTAGTTGTAATAGTTCTGCAGGCTTGGATTATAATGGCAATACTGTCCTTTTAATAATTCAATGTAGGTACTGTTATAAGTGCCCAGTAAATGGAAAACCAGCTGTTTTCAAGGAGCAACAGAACAAAGAAAAAAAATCTCTTCCTTTGGGCCAAACAGCTATCCAAGAGTTGTAAGAAATGCTGTGTATTTCTCTGTGGTAAAGAACCATTTCCCTTTCTGTTCCTAAAACCATCTTATATCTCTAACATCAGTTAGTAACTGTAAAACTGGTGTCAGGAATAACACATCCCAGCTGCATTTTAGAATGAATTGAGCTGGGACAAGAAGTCCTTGGAGCTTACTGAATGGGTGAGGATTTTTAAAAGCAGAAATCAATACTACAGTGGGATTTAGAAAACTTAGCAAAATATATCAGACAGAACTTTGGTCAAAGAGTAACTACAAGAGCAGGTTAACCCATGGAATTCCTAAAGTACAGTCTATAGCATTTCACTTAAACTCTTAGTTGAAAAGTAGAACATCACTCTAGCAGGGTGCAGGAGTATCCAGTACAGTAAAGGTTGCAAATCTGTTTTCCTTAAAGGTCTTGTCCTCCCATCCATTATCCAAAATCTCTTTGACTGTAATTTTTCACATCTGACCTCAGTTTACACACGAGCAATTAAAGAATTACTCAATTAAGTAAAATTTCTCAAATGTTAAGAAAATTTACACATTATTCTGAGTTACTACTTAGTAGAAAAGTTAATTTTCTTAGAAGGAGTAGGCACTAATAAAAAGACTAAAAGACTTTCTTGGGGAATATCTTTGTAGAGATGAATACCCGTACTTTGGGTGGAAGAGGTTAGCATCTGAAGAGTCAGTCACTGCAAGTGTGTTTCTTCAGGTCTTAGCAGAACATGTTTTTTGTAACTGCATTTCCCGTGCATGGATTGGCATCAGACACTTCGAGAGTTGCCCATAGGCTAATGCTTAGATAGAGTGATGGAGACTACAGCTTCCTTATAATGCATACTGTGAAGAAATGACAGAAGACCAAAACCAAAATGCAACAAAACCAAGAAACGTCTCAAGCAGAACTAAAGAGTATTTTTTGAGTCTCTAATATTCCTTTAATTCTAGATTTCTATATTTTTACTTTAAAGTCTCTTTATCCTATTGAAATGATACAGAGATAGTAAGAGCCTGTAAAAAGGCTAAGTCAATTGCCAGTAAAGTGATGCTGTTACCAGTCAAATACAAGTAAAATGTAGAAGAGAGTCACTCCTTTCTCACTCTGTCCATTCCAGTAAAGTGTAAATTTAAAAAGCCCAGTTGGAAGTATTCAAATGATAGCAGGCATAGCGATTTAATTGTTTCTTTGGGTGGTTTCAAAACCAAGGAAATTAAAAACATAAAATTACATTAACACCTCACTGAACACTGAACTTCCTTGCAGTGCTTCCCTCAAACAGAGTTAGGCTGTGTGGAAATGATATTTCTTATAAAATTTTAAAGCCTCGTCCACCTTCAGTTAAGGTATAGTTCCAAATTCACTCGTTTGGCATCTTCAGTGGCTCTCAGCAAAAGTATAGAGGAAGGGGAATCTTTCTTCTAAGTATTTCTCATTCATTGTAGAATCCTATTAAATCATAAAGTATGAACAATTCACTTATGGCTGGAATTAATACATTTGCTATAAGGTTGTGGTTTTTGACTCTTCCTGAATCTTCCTGTGTGTCTACAGACCAGGTACCTCTCAAGCTGCAGCACCTGTGGACGTGCCCCAGCCAGTTTTGGGTGTTGCCAACAGCGGTGCTAAAGCAGCATGGATCTTGTCTCTATTGCCGAATTCATCTCAAATCTGGGTACATATTTAGGAGAAATCAGTTGGAGACAGTTATTATTGCTGAGTTGTCTGTGACTAAAAAATATCATCTTTTATATGTTGTAATACTGCTGTTAACAGGGGAGAGGTTTGTTGTATGCATGTGTAGTAAAGCCCAAAAGAGTAGGATAGGGACCAGAACCTCAGAGACATCCACCTAAATTTTTGTTTTACCTTTTTTTTTTTCAATCGCACATTCAGATAAGGACATTTTAGGACTATGATCCTGGAGTTTGTTAAAGTCATGAAAGAGGTTACTGCTTCCCTTATGCACCATGACCTCTGCCACAGATTAATGCCACCAACGGTGACAGAAAAGCACAGACACCTTGTTCACTTGTCAGTTGGCACATTCACAGCCAGGATATTAATGTAAGCTGAAAGCAGTGGTGGTTTCAATAGTAGTCAAACTGAACTATGAATTGCAGCTACTAAGAAGCAGCCCCACCATGCTTGGTAACCTCAGGCAGAAAGATGGCAGAGACCTAGCAAGCAGACACTTTTAAAATCATCTCGGCAAGAACCATCAGAGATTTTTGGGTCAGAGTCCCCTATCTCTAAAAGTAACGTGGAAGGCAAACCCCATGCTATGCCAAAGGGAGACAAAGCTGCAACCTTGCTATGTGTTAGTGTTAGTCCCATCACAGGGATGGCTGCCTCCCATGACAGCAAGGTTTCATCAGAAGTGCTGTCACAAGAGCTTCACTTCTTGTGAAGGCACAGCAGGTGAGAACACAGTATGTAACCTGTTGTTCCTATTACCTTATTTTCTCCTATTAAGCAAAGTTCTTTCCTAAGTTTGGTGTCAGAAGCTGCCAGGAGGTCAAAGAGCATTCTGCTGAGCTGCTGTTTTCTCTTCTGGCAACCCCCAGCTAGTGCCACAGGCTTCTGCTTCTTCAATTTGCATTTGCAGAGCTTACAGTTTCCTTCTTTCTGCAGATTTCAGTTATACAGATACTGGATATGTAGTCAGGAGAACCATTTACAGCAAATGCAAACATGCTGCTGGAATTATAGTGTCTGAGAGTTAGTGCTGACTGAACTTGAAGTAAAATCACACCAGCCCACAACTCCTACATATATTTCCTATCCATTCTTGTGCACCAGAAATGATAGTCTAAAAGCAAAATTTTAAATTTCCTTCTGGCTAGTTTCCTGGTTCCTAGAGCAGATACCCCCGAACACTTCAGGTTCACAGCTCCTGGTGTTAGAGATACAGCCAGGAGGGGAGTCGCATTAAAATAACCCTGTTCCATGAACTGCTCTAAGCTGCTGTTAAATACTCACACATGGGGAACCTAAAGGTATCCTACACATAGCATCCCACATCACGTTCTGTTCTGAATGTAGCTCAGCCAGAACATCAGAGCTACAGTCCAGGGGATTTCACAGTAAATGGATATGAAATTGCATGCTAAGGAATTAAACATAGATATAAGCTATGCCCTCGCAATTTGCCAGTTAAATTGACCCGCAATTATTGTTTGGCCTGATAGAAGTATGTTGTTGCACAGTGCCTCTAATGTACAAGAAATACCTTTAAAAACTTACCATGAAAGTTAAAACTACAACCCAAACTGCGTACTTTCATGTTTCCAACATCATTCACTTGTAAAGCATTCTTTTGGAAACACTGTGATGTGTGTTGTGATACCTATTAAATTCTGTAAACGTGATGACAATAAGGAATGTCAAATATTTTTTGAAGACCCTTTGGTAAAGTATTTCAAAACCAGCATGAAAGTGATTTCCCCACCACCACCACTTTGACAGGTGAATTATTTACTGCCTCATGTAGTTTTCTGAATAGCTGAAGTTTTCTATCAATGAGATGAATTTAGAGTCAGGCAAAGGGAGCCATCTCACTAACCCTGCATCCAACCCCATTCCCAAGGCAGTTTGACTGTATCTACAGCACTTTCTGCTGTACTGCAAATGTCAAACAGAAGGTATAATGGATTTAATATTAGTGCTGGCCAAGGTGTTGAGGGAGCTGTTAATAATGTCACTCCGGTTATTGATCTGAAGCCTTTAGAAATCAAAGAAAAGTGAGAGATCCCCAACTGGGGAAAGGCACAACAGTGACTGGTTTTTATTGCCAATATATTTCTACATATATAGTGCTGACTTTCTGGAATTATGTGATCATCATTAATCTTGGGGAGATTTTGGGAATCATTATGTGGTAGGATAATATCAGGGTGACCTGTGTGCATGCTAATGTTAAAACTTGCTTTCATTCCAGCCACAAGTCAGCTTTAAAAATATACAGTAGTGATGGCAATAACATTAACACAAATATTCAGATGAAAGGAAATTTTATTTATTCCCACCATTTACCGGTGATGTTGAGGTATCTGGATTTGACTCTTCCTAAGAATATTGTCATTTCATCTGTCTGTTAACCTGGGATGTGTGTTACTGCTATTGCAGGAGGCTAAACTTTTCTTAATTTTAATAATCATAGCTTATCTGCCTTTGTTTATCACAGAGCTAAGTTTGGCTCTATGTTTATATTCTTCTAGGTTCCTTTGCCATAATTAATCCTGAAGGATTAATTTATTGTGTGTTGGTCTAAAATAGAAGGTGGTTCTTGATTTCTTAGTGCATGTTTTCCTCCTTTGCCCAAACTTTTAAATCTTATGGCAGTTTATACAAGGGGAGCCTCTGTCATCTTTAGTCAATAATTAATAAATGAAAGTAAAATGTAGAATTTATGTTGAACACATATCAAATAAACATATAGTTCCTTTCTGTGTATATACAACAGAAATAAAGATAAATCCAGTAGATAACTTGCAACAGCTATGTGTTGGATTGAATAAGATTTTTTTCTCTACTACAACTGTGACGTAAGCTAGGTTTTTTATAGAGGGACATAGTGCCTAAAACCAGTCTATGTATATAGACTATGTATAGTCTATGTATAGTCTATGTATGTGTATATATATATATATATATATAAAAGTCTATATGAACATACAAGATATACAGGGAAAGTTGTAAAAATAGCTATTACACTTGCATTTATTATATTAGAAAATCAGGCATTCTAAATCACTATTGAGAAGAAGCTACCATTGCTTTCGCTTGATCCCCGTGTACTGTGATAAACACATACTTAAACAGAGTTGATTTTTATGAACAAATTCCATTGACTCTTCAGTATCTACTGAGAGACCATCCAGTAAAATCACCGTTGCACTCTGGACAGACCAGTATATAGCGTGGTCCTTTAAGTTCTTTGGGAACTGGCAAGAAGAAACTAAAAATATGGCTGGAGTATTGCAGACTGCGTGGATCCTCTACTGTACTCCTTCCCTCCTTAATAAAGAGAAAGACTAGGTGAAGTAGGCTGGAGAATCTGTACTTGCCTCTATTGATTTCTCCAACTGCTTTCTTCAGATGTATTTGATCTGGGCTTTGAGGTCAGGATTTTTGTTTCATTGATCACATGTCTGTAGCAGTACTAATGGAGTGTGTTCCTATGCCAGCTAAAGGGGTTGTGAGAAATAAGACTAACTTCTCTTCCTGAATATCCCCAGTCTTACCTGAGGATCTGGAAGTCTGGGAGAATCACAATAATTGTGTTTGCAGCTTCTCACAGGAGATAATGTCAAACACTTTGTTGTGATATACAATCTAGGTCTTTTTCTTCGTTTTATTTGCTCATTTAACTAATTTTATTTGTTAGTGCATTTAGAGTACATTCCGTTCATTTTTGTACACAGCCATAATGTTCATTTCGGCCTTGCCTCACCAGTGATGTCTTCTGAAATCTTCTGTGTTTTCATTTTGTGCCCTCCCTTCCCTCAACTATTTCAGTTTTATCTCAGTTTTAGGTGAAGGCTGCATTTTCCCAAACAAAAGAATCATTTTAGTCACCATATTCACCTATGCAGCCTTAAAAAGAGCCTCAGCTTTTTTTCTCCATCCTGTCGTTACAAATCCACATCCCATTTACTGTTGCCCCCACCCCGCTACTTGTATTTCCAACTTCCTTTGATTTCTTCTTCCTAAAATTTGCTGTGTGTCTCTGTATATCTTTCCAAATTAATTACCATTCTATCTATTCTCTGACTAAAGGGAAAAAGGGAATCTTTTTTTTTTCCATTTGATAAACTTGTTAATGGTCTGTTTAAATGAAGATCACAAAAATAATTTTGGGATCTATAAATTATGTTTATTCCTCCTTTTAAATTTTGAGTCATAAATGCAGAAATTATTATATTTAAACAAATAGTTTTAAATTTTTTGTGCTCCTCTGTAACATGAAATTGCATTAAAGCTTTCATTTTCCCAATCTGTGGTGATATTAAATTGTCTTTCAAATATTATACTTCTAATTGCAGCTGGATAGTCTGTTTCTTTGCATATTAAAGTAGAACAGTACCAACTCTTAATAATCTGAGATTTCTAGCAGATCAGACCTGGCTGCTTAAAGCTCTTGGCTTGTTGTAAGTCAGTTATGTTTAATTCATCATACTACAGACTAAAGCCTTGTTCTTGTCAAAATTACACAATTCTATCTTCTTTATATACACAAAACAGCAGAGATACAAAGGATGATATTACTTGGTATCGATTCAGCTCTGCAGGGGGCAGAGATCAGAAAAGGCAGAACTGGCCAAAAGGAATGTCCGCCTCCAGTGAACAATTTTACTCATGGTCACACTGGGAAAAGCCTGAAAATATTGCTTCAGTGTGAAAGGTTTGCTGCTTCCAGCTCTCAGGGCTTTTCCCAGGCAATTTGTCTCAGATACTCCTTGCTTTTCAGCTGTGAATAGTATATGACCACTCTGAATAACTTGCTTAAAGTGATTTATCATGACTTTATCATCTATATTTGTTTATCACTAGGTAAAGTAGATACGGTGTCTTTCGGATTTTATAACGCTTTACATTTTTTACTGGGCTAAATTGCTCAACTAGCTGCAGGGCAATTAAGAAATCCACTCCCTTGACTGTTCCCTGGGTGCTCTGTGCTGCTGAATCCTGATGTTTCCAGCCCGCATTTGTCACCCCTCCAGTAGCAGCAGGTCATCTATCAGAGAGAGGTCTGTTCTGTGTCTGTGCAGCACCAAGCACGGTGAGGATGTGGTCCAGGGGCTCGACAGTGCCACCCAGAATGGGGAGGGTGATGCTCATCTGCACCAGCCAAACAGATACGGCTTTTTACAGTCAGGCTATTGCACAGGTCCGTACACTTGTCTGTGGGAATGCTGCTCTGCAGCCAGCATCCCTGCTGGCTACTCCCTCCCCAGATCAGACACTTAGTGGGTGATAATGTAGCAGGACTGAAACACAGTACTAATCCAGTCCAGTGTAGGTGATTAGGACTAATTATTTCATTAACTATAGTTTATCAAAGTGCATTACCCTTCAAGGTTTTGTAGAACATTGCATGAAAAGATGTAGTTGTGCTATCATCAGTAACATAGAGCTTTCTTTTCTCCTTTTTTTGGTTTTTGTTTTGTTTTGTTTTGTTTTAAGTGATTTTCATTCTGATGATAGGTGCCAGATGGAGACAGCCCTGGGGAATGAAATTGTTTGTTTATCCACAGCACACGTACAGCACGGGCGGCAGCAATGTAGCCTATCCCCCATGCTGTTTCGTGGCTGTTCTCCAGCCTTGCCCTACAGTCACAATCTAGAGAGGTGCGAAGGCAGTTCGCAGTCCGCGCCCCTCCCAAAGTCTAGGTGCTTTCCTATGAATATCTGCAGTCATGCCAATTAGCATCCATTTTCATGAACTTCTTGGCGTGGGAAGTGTGTTGGTCCCCTAATCCAATCCAAATAGGCCACCAAATGATAATGCTAATTAAATGCTTACCTAAATCAAATTTTAATCAGTGACTGAGGCACGAAAGATCACAGCTTTAGTTTCATGTTTCCCATTGTATTTCACCCGAGGCATCTATTCTCTTATAATGGTTTTCCTCCTAGCAAGAACATTGGAATAATGATAGTACTATTTAAAAAAGCCAAAACAAAAATTAAAAAAGCCAAGTAAAATAATCTCTTTAATGAGATTCTTTGCAAAGGAGTAAAAAATCTTATTCTTCCATCCTGCAGCCCCACCTCTCTTCAGCCAAGAATAAATACTATCAGAGATGTTTCAACCAGGAAAAGGAAAAAAAAAGTAGGAAAAAAAAGATAGAAAATAATGTCTTAAACTTTTTCGTCGAATGTACTTAAACCATGTATCCTAGAAATGTGTTTTAATAAGTTAGTAGCTTTTGTAATTCTGCATAAAACAATTAATTTCAGCTTAGGGTTTATGTTTGAGAGAGGTTGGGTAAAACCTGTGCTTTTTATTATTATTTTACAGCTTGTTTTGAAAGTGTCATAAACAAATGACTTAAGTGTCCCGCAAGACAAATGTTCTTTAATCATCTAATGCACTCATTTATCCTCAGCCTTAACCTTAGTCCTAAATTAAGTCTCTTACAAAAACATAACTTCATCTAAAAACACCCATCAATCCTATGTGATTTTGATAAGCACATTTAAAAAACATAAACAATCAGACAGTTGTCAATCCAGTTGAAGTTCTGTCCCATTTAAAAGTTATTCATTAGGCTATGTTCCTAATGCACCTGCTGCTAATAAAATTTTAAAGTGGAATGAACAAGTTTTTCAGGTTTTGGCTAGAGTTATAATTTTCAGCCATTCTCTGGCAGTCACTAAGAATAAAATCAAAATGCTTATCAACTTAAACATTCAACTTAAAATTAGTAACTTCTAGCCTAATGGGATACATTTTCCTGAAAATATTAACATAAGTTGTATTTTAATTTGCATTCCAGTTTCACAGTACCAGTAGCAAACTATGTGTCACACCTTTGTGTTATTTGGTCATTACCTTCATTATCTGCTCAGGAATCTGATATACATGAAAGCATCGCAGGAAAGAAAGAGTAACATATATATAGATTACACATTCAAAGCAAGATATTTTGCAGAAGCCGTAATTTGAACTAAAGTGGCTGTGAGGGTATATGAAAGACTTCCAGTGGCTGATGTTCACTATAATTCATAATTAATCCAGATTCTCTTTAGTTTAAGCAATACTTAGCCATAGTTGTGGCTAACACAGCTTTCTTTATAATTTTTTTCCTACTGTCCTCTTTAGGACCTGGAAAAACACTACTATGTAGCTCTTTGGGATTCTTTCTCACTGGGGCTTTAAAATTCTAAAGAACAGATAAGAGCAAACAGCAAATAACTGGATTTAGAATAAACTCAGAAATTATCGCTAAGGCCCTTCCTCTGCCACAATTTGTCAAATCTGCTGATAGGAAACAAATTCTATTCATAAAGATTTTATTTTTTGGGGCCCTCTTGTGATTTGGTAGCAATTCAATTATAGTTTTGTGAGATAGTGAGCCCGGAGAGGGAATCCAGACTGACAAGAAATATGACAGGACAGTTACAGAGTGTTTATGCAATTAAACTTTCACTGACAATACCTGCGGAATGATGAATGCGTGGGCGGAGGTATGTGTGCACAAGCAATGCCCCACAAGTATTGCACATTTTTCATTATTATACAACTGTTCAGATCTTTCAAGAATAGCCTGAAGTGAGGTGGAAAAGAGAGTGCTGTTCCACAGCATGTTAACCAAATGCTTTTTTTTTTTTTTTTCCAGTGGGTCTTGATATGCCAGGTGATAAAAGAACATCTATTTTAGAGAAATGTTGCAAGAAGATTAAGATTTAGCCCGAGTTTGACATATATTAATTTTGGATTCTTAAAGAGGTTTTATTCTTTTTCTGTCTGCAACTTTATATCATTTCAAAACTGAATGATACTGCATAATTAAACTGCAAGGTTATTCATTTTATGCATACAGGTGCAAAGGGCACTATAAAAGTAGGATTTTACTGATTGTAGATTAGAAGGAAAGGGAGAAACTTAAAAGACTCTTGTAGAAAACTACAAAAGCTTACAGAGTAGATTAATTTGGTTGATCATAGTCTGTATTTCAATATGTCAGTCTTCCATGGAACTATAAAATCAGACAGCTTATTTTAGAGGCTCTGAAAGATTGTGTTGAGTTTTCTAGGCTATTACAGTAGTTATTTTTACTTTTCATGTGAAGTTGCTCATTTGTAGTAGGGGTTTGATTTTGAAAACACTGTTAAAACATGTTGACCTGGACTACCTCTTTTCCAAGCAGCCTAAGTACAGCACTAGTGAATTCCTGCAAACCTCACATTCAAAAGCTGCTGTACGCTAAACAAAAAGAAAGTTGAATAACTGTGATGGGATTTGCCTCCCAGAGAAGCTGAGCAGAGCACTAGCTGTGGACTTTGGAATCCTGTGGACAGATGCTGAAATACCATGACTGACCCTAGAAATATGAAATTAGGGTCTGGCAGGTAAATTATTATAAAGGAACCATTTAGGTATCACCTGGAACAGTGCTGATCTCTTAGAACTCGATTTCACTAAAGTAAATATTGGATGTTAGGAATTGGATTCCTACAAACCTGGATTCAAATCACTAAGCAGTAAGAAAAAGCTGTTTCCTATTCATGCATGCTTATGAAATCTTTCAAAAATTAAAGTCTGCTTCAAGTAATGACAATCTAAATAAAAAGGTTGCTTGTTGCAGTGAACTGTTTTGTGATTGCAAATTATGTATCCTAGATTGCAAAATGAAAACTTTTTTTTTTTTAATGTAAGCATTTATCTCATGAGAAGAAGCTCCTGAATTTTAATTCCTTCTTTCTAGAGATAGTTGTTTCCTACCTTGCAAGGTCCCCAGTGATGTCCAGGGAAATGTCCATTCGTCTTCCTGATTTACATATAGCCATCTCTTCTCTTATGGAAGGAATGACAGTATTTACCCGACTTGCACACAGTAGACATAATATCATGGCTTAAGTTACTCAGTACCAAAATCTGTAATGTATTGAAAAAAATCTGATTTTCCAAGAGTTCTCTCTAATACCTGCTAAAATTGATAGCAAGGAAAAAATTGTTTTCACATTACTTAGGTGTTAAAATTACATGGTGGTGTTCCTTTATTTTCAAAAACCAAACCTAATCCTGTTAATTCAAAGTGAATAACAAACAGGACTAAGACTTTTTCCCAAGTTGTTACATTTATTCAACCTGCTTGTGTTTTGTTCTTCATCATAATTATTTCCAAGTCAAATCTGCGCTGATTTCCTTGCGGACCCACATACCTCTGACTAACTTAAAGAATTGAGCTGGGATAATTCACACTATTCCTTGGGGGTCATGTTCTCTGTTTTTTTTCAAGGACATTTTTATTACAAAGCTGATGAAATTTGCATATTAATTCATTTCTTTCAATTTTTTAAGATTAAATGTTGTCAACATGTATCAGTGCAAGGCTCTGACAGTGCTGATGAAATGGGTCAGTCAAGCTTGAACATTTAGAGTAATGCAGCCATCTGCAACCCCCAAGCCCCTTGTGTAGTTTAGTGCTACCATTGCAACTTGATTAAAAAAAAAGTTTTATTCAATGCAGGATATTAAAACATTATCTGTGAAATGATATGTGTTACTCCTGCCATTTGCAGGGAAAGTATATTTGACAACAAAATGGATCTAAGGATCTCCTTGCTGATTTAGAGTTAGAGCTTTGTCAATCTTAATTAAACTCCAGTAGGAAAAGTATGGGGGGAAAAAAAGGAGTTTCTGCTGTGCCAGAGCTTAGAAGTTATTAAACTGGGCTTAATGTTCCCTCCTAGCCTGTATTTTTACTGTTTGAAAAGCAGTGTTATTTACAGGAAGGAATTGCCTAAATCCTCATGTCTCAGGGGCCCTGGAAAGCAGTTGCATTCTTCTGAAAATACCAAGACTTAATAGAATCAGAGAAATTAGAAATGGAAAAGAACCATTAGGTCAACTTATCTATCCCCCTGCCAGTGCAGGAGAGTTCCCTACAGTATTGCTGTCTTACAGTTAATAGTCATGGATTTTGAGTCACCATTTCTCAACTACTTATGAAAGTATTTGCTGTGCAAGCTGATTGGGTTTATTTTATCTTCACTGATGGGACTGATATCCTTGTATTCTAATATTCTTATGTTTTAATAGTCCGTGATTTTAGATGCCATGTATATAGACACCCAGTGATATCTTTGCTTCTCTTTAAACACATGCTGTGCATTTTCATCATGTCGGGGTTTTCTTGCATTTACTCAGCATCTTATTTGACAAGCAGTCCCTTTGATGTCAATGAAAACAACACGCAATAGCCTGGATAATTAACTGGTATAAATCGGCATAGTCACCTTGGTTTTAAAGGTGTGGAGTCAATCGTGGGCCTGGCCCAGGACCTTTTGATATCACCAGGTGTAATTATGAAGTTAGGGCAGTTAAATCCACCCAGGAACACCAAGAGCAATGTGTTAGCTCAAGTGACAAGTTTCAGATGTGAACTTATTTCTCTGCAATTACTTCTACAGCTTAATCAGTTGATGTATTTTAATAGAAACTGTTTCTGGTCATACGTGTCCTCATAATTGCTGCTTTTGATAACCCCAACAATGTTGGCCTTAATTGGACAAAAAATCCTGATACCTTGGGTTGCAGATGTAAAGACTGACTCCTACCTAGAGTGTGAATACAAAGCATGAATAATAATAATAATAATAATAATAATAATAATAATAACAATAATAATAATAATCAGAAAACAACCTTCTGGCACCCCATAGCTGTGGAAGAGAAGACGACTCAAATATTAGTTGACTTGTATGGCAGTTTGCTATCCAGATACTATACTGGTTTTGTTTTAAGGCCGTCACCTCTGCAGGCTTTATGCTGTAATAGCATAGTGGATTTTTGAGTTCAAGCTTCCTTTAATACATGTCATATAGGAAGCTTGTGTTAACCAGATCAAAGCCTGTGAACATTATAGCATCATTGTACTTTTTCTAAGCCGCATATTTTTTCACGTGGTGTACTAAAAAGAATTTAATGACTATCATTAAGTAGACACTGGGTATCCTTTTAATACAGTGATGAATCTGAGCTAGTAGAATCTAGATTTTAAGACTGAACTCAAAAAGTTGTATTGGATTGAAAAATCAAAATCCGGCTTCGCACTGCAGTAGAGTCTGAAAATGTCAGATATGAAATATTTAAACTGTGGAACACAATCTTCAACTTTGTGCTATAAAACTTTAATTCTGTGAGTCGCTATTTCTGCAATTGTTCGATATTTTTAATTCTACAAATCCATGTTTATTAGCTTTCAAGGTTTAAACAGTGTTACTGAGTCTATTGAAAGTAAATGATACTGACTTCTGAGAAATACAGTTACTATGATTGGTTTTCTATTTCTACGTTCAAGATAAAGGCAAAAGAAAGAACAAATAAAAGGGATTGATTTGCACTGCTCTCTCTCTTAATATTTCTAAAATCACCTAAAGTGCTTTGCTATCTATTCTTCCATACAAGAAATAGATCAAATTGATCTGGAACATAATTTTTTTGAACAGGGATAATTTTAGGATACATAGAGCGAAACTTCAGCATCTTTGATTCTATATATTCATTTTTTTACAATTGTCAATTGTAATGCTCAAATTAAATCTCCTTCCACTCTTTGATCTTCCCAAATAGTTCGCAATAGCAGTTCTGAGACCAAAAGCCCAATGCTATTGAAGCTGATCATGCTTCCATTATAGACAATACAAATCTCTGACTTCTGTAATTAAGTTGTTCCAGTATTATGAATAATGTTATACAATTACAGTACAGGTGAGCACTTCATTTAACATCATGACCTCTTCTTGCTTACATATCCATGATAAGTTTTTGGGTTTTTTTCTTTTCAGGACTGAAAAAGAACTATGTTCTTTTCAGTAAGGACAAAATACATCTGTTCTGGCATTTCCTATGTGAAATACAGCTATAAGCAATCCATTAGATAAATTAATTGCAACAAAATAGTCTGCCACATTAAACACTGTAGATAATTTAGCAAAGTTTTGTAGGTATTTTACCTTTGGATTTTCAAACAATGAATGCTGTTATCTTTGGTAAATAACAACAGCTTTGTTTTGGCAGTAGCGGCTGCAGACTCCTAAATCCAAGTTAGTTTATCTAACAGTGCTTTGATTAAATTTATTTCTCTCCATCTAACTTAATTTTTTTTTTATTTAATGCAGTTTTCAAGCTATGGAGGAAAGTAAATTTACTGTAAATCTAGACTCTTGTTTGCTAGCGAAGAAATTCAGTGTATGTTTGCTTTATAGTTTCCATTTCATATATATAGCGTATGCTACTTTTGAACTGTGAGATTTCTTTTCTTAGAAACAAACTCAGAAGTTAGGCTTGCATCTACAGGCTGCAGGCTGGTACATCCACATAAAGCAAATATATTTTCCAAATCTTCTGTATTTTTGAAGGGGACATTTCTCCTGCCAAGATCTGCATGTAAATCTTCTTCCGACTTAAATAATAGTACTTACAATGCACTGTATGTGTGCTGCAAGTACAAGTCATATTTTGATACCTTATGCTTCTTAAGTCGTCATTTTTGAGTGGCTAACAAATGAGCACACATCCCCAAAAAAGATTTTGCATGCTTTATTGTTTGTACTCTGAGCTGCATAATTGCAAACATAACATTATTCCCATTTCAAATTTTATGGGACCAGGTTATGTTGAAAGAAGATACCACCAACTAGAAACAGTGGATAATGTTAGATCTTGCTGCTCATGACATCTTTATGGGATAATTTGATGTCAGAGTGAACTCTTTAAAGTGATTTCTTCTCTATAGATGTATATGCCTTTAGCATGTTAGGATGTAGGTGATTCTCACTCTGACAAGTTGGCCAAGAAAAGGCTAATGAGCTAGCAGTATTAACAGAGATAAAAGAGTCAACTAATCTAATTAAAGAATATTGAGGGGTGCATTTGACTACCTAGAAATTTCACAATTTGACAAGATTTCAATGAACACTTCTTGATACTCAAGGCGCTTGTGCTTCTTGGCACACAGATGTCATGGGTTTGTTTTCTAGCTTATTTTTACATCTTATGACAGTGTTGGTTCAAAAATAATTATAGCTGAGCCTCTAATATAATTATGTTCAATATCATGGTGTAGGTAAAAGTATTTACACCTCAAACTACCACTGCTAATACCAAGTGAGCTGGGATAATTTGAATAACGGAAAGAGCTGAATTTCCCATACTGGGAAATTGTAATCCATAGATTCATTAGCTGGTATGGGGAAACTGTAATCCATAAATTCATCATGAAACTCATTTAAGTAATCGCTGCATGGCATCATGTGCAAACTTGCTAAGAGTCTGTATATGGTGAAGTTCCTGGGGTTACTGTGAAACTCCCATCTTTCAGAAAAACTATGAATCCATCACAGTAAATGCAATCAGAGTATGTCAAGTACAGGCAGTTAAATGCAAGGTGGTAATTTGGAGAACTAAGGGCAAGACTGAAAAGTAACTTGGGTTACCTGCAAAAAAAGAAGTCTAATAATTGGTAGATACCAATTAACCACTCAGTTTACTGAATCTGCATGGCAGCTAGTTTATGTTCTTTCCATTAGTCTAAACCAAATGACACTGAAATTTTGTAGTTGTTCATTGAGATCAAAACAACTGCAATCAAAACCTGAAATTTCAAAAAGGAAGATCTCCAAGCAAACCAATACATTCAGGAGCAGCAGATGAGCAGGTCTACATAGTATGTAACACAAAACAAAATATGAAGGAAAAATATAACAGCTGAGCTGCTAAAAAAAATATACAATGTCCCAATAAAATGGCTGGTCTTAGAAAGCTGCAGGGTAACGATGATTGTCTAGGGGAGAGACATTGATCTATAAAAATGTTTTAGAAAACAGTACTAAAATTACTTTTAATTATGTGGGTTTATATGTGCTATTTCTATTAACACATACATACACATGTGACATAATATGACAAGTTTGAAATTTATTTACACTTGAATCACAAAAATGACTGTAGTTATAGGAATATTTCTTTCTGAAGAAAGATATAAAGGACTAGAATAATTTTCCTCACAGTAGCACAGGTATCTTTTTTCAAGGGGACAAGAGCAATCACTAAACTCACATGAAAGATAAGTGAAAGAAAGCATGTTTGTCGAGTGCTGTGGATGTGTGGAACTCATTGCCAGTGGCTATTCCTGCAGTCAAGGGCAGAGCAGACTTTTTAAATATGTGGGCATTTGTATATGGTGACAGCATTCCTTTCTAATTTCAGTTAAACTATTTTTATAGCAGAGCATGTCGTGCTTCAAGTCAATTTAGATACGAATTGGTGATTTAAGAAACAAGGGTCTTCTACATGCACATTTTTATCTAATGGTGTACAACACGCCTTCTGGCACTTTTTCCAGAGACATTTGTTATTATAATCAGAGAGAGATTGTTGAACAAGCCAGTCCTCTCAAGTCCTTTAGTAACAAGGACTCTTCTACTCTTCTTTATTTTTCATTAAATATAACATTTGTTGAGAGCAACACAAGATAAATCTCATTCTGTTCATGGTTGAGTTTCTCGAAAACCACATAATACTGCATTATATAGCTCATGAGCTTCTGCAAGCTGGTCATTTCACAGGTTACACATGTATCTTCTCTGAAGAAGCTTTCTAGAAGCAAAAGGTAAATGGTGGTTAGTAAAGGAACATTGTTAGACTCAGAATATGTAAAGCACTGAAAATAACTTGAGGTCTGGAACAGAACCTAGAGATGGCAACAATCATTCCTCACTTTTCTCCCACTTCTCAGCAGTGATGGCCACTGTTGGAAGTCCATGTAATCTGGAATACTAGGCTCTATAGGCACTCAAACCATTATATCTGTTCTGTGTCTCTGGTTAGGACAGGTTCCCTGTAGCAGAAGAAATACCTTGTACATGCCACCTGTATCTTGTCCTGCAGTACATCTGCAAAGGCATTGAGCTATGAATCAGTGTATTCAAGAGGCAACATTCTCATGCTTTTACTTATATTGAGATATACATTATCAGTGTTAAATAAACAGACACAATGAAGTTACTATACTTACCCTCAAGTTTCAAGACTATAATTTTGATTTGGGAGTTTCCCTACGGCTTTGCAGTTTACAAAATCAGTGGTAATAGGCTATAAAATCACAGCTGCATTCTGAGACAGAGATGAGTCTAAATATAAAGAGCAGGAAAATGAAATGTTGTTTGAGGAATACAGGTTGGGGAAGTGGGCAGCAGGGAGAGGGACTGAACCTGGAAGCAGCGCAGTTAATTGCCTGTTCTAAGGATTGCGCTCATATTGTCCAGATAATGGGGAGAGGCTGGAGGGAGGAATTTAGAGTAGCTTAAAGTCATTAAGCCAGAAAGACTTAAGCCAATTCCTTCTCTGTAGCAACATAAAGTACCTTATTCAGGTAAAGAAGAGCTTTACTCACTGTAAATCTGACAAAGTTTATGCTACCCCAGATAGAAACTTCACACTAACTTGTTCACTCTGGGGAAGGTTCACAGTTTGGTTTTGTTTTTTCAGTTGGTTTTTTTGGTTTGTTTTTTTTTTTTTTTTTTTTTTTTTTTTTTTTTTTTTTTTTTTTTTTTTTTTTTTTTTTTTATA
>VZRU01002899.1:72951-204281 GCA_013398155.1 Pedionomus torquatus | reverse complement strand
GTTTTTTTTTTTTTTTGAGCAATAATAGTCTTTGTAAGATGGCTGCAGTGTCAGCATTTATCTTGAAACTCTTGGATATTAGTTTTGACTGCAGTCACCTTTCTGACAAGTGTTATTGCGACTGTGTTTTATATCCCTGTTCAGGATGATTTCTAATGATAATGCTCTGTCTACCTCACTGCTTCACACTAAATTATAGATGCCACTATGACAGGACAAACTATATCCAAGTGCTAAACTCTGCTCCCTTTGTGTGATGTCAGTGCCTTCACTACTTTGTGCCTGGAATTAAAAACAGGATAGGAAGATATGCAAAATATTTTTGCTTAAAAATAATGTTCTGTCAGTTATTAAACAAGTGATATTTCATTTAATCAGCTCAAGGGGATTATTTTAAATGAAAAGGCAGAGAGTATGATTTTATTAACACATTCCTGCCCTAGAGTCCTACTGTAATAATTCTTTACTTGACTAAATTAAAAAGTTATAATTCAGTCCATCCACAACAAAGACTTATGGATGGTTAAATTTCATTAGTTTTTCTGTTTTGAGTTGTGCATAGAATAAAGGGAAGGAAGGCATCATGTCTCCAGAAAATATGTCCTGAAGTAAACATTACATTATGAATACAAACAAACCAGACTTTTAGTGAAGAATGTTATATTATCCAGTTCCCACTTGTTAATCTGATACCTTCAGCATTAAAACCATGCTATTTGTGCTATCTCTGTATATTCATGTTTGCTAAAACAAAGGCTTCTATCAAGTAGTGATTTTTTTTTAGCTAGAAGATGTGAACTATGACAGACTAAACATACTAGTCTTATCAACCAGAGAGTAACTACATTTGTTGTGCAGACTATAATGCAAATAATGGTCTATAAGCCATTTTGAAGTATTATTTTTAATTAATTTGGCATTAGAAACAAATGCCTACCAAAACTTAGCAGGAGGATATGCAAAGCCCATTTGCATACACACATGTATACCTGCATTAGCATGCACGTATACATGTTCATACAAATCTAACTGTAGAAACAGATAAATAACAAGGGTATCACTAGCAGCTTCATAATTAAGACTGCCCTGAGATTAGAATGCATACTTAAAAATAAATATTTCTGTATATATAACAATATATGTAAGACTTTTTCCCTCCTTGTTCTTATGTAGTTCTAAGAAAATAGGGCTTATAGCTGTCCTTAAAATTCAGTGGATGATGTTGAATATTTAACCAAAACCAAGCAATTTTTAATAATATTTTAGGCTAAAAGTGCACACAATTCTCTTAGTGGATCATTGTAATACTCTGTAGATCCATTTTTTGAAATGAGAGCATAAATGTGTTTGCCTACTTAAATCTAAAACAGCTGACTAAATTCTGGTCTTGTTTATGGATATAAATCTTAAGTAACTATACTGAAATCTTTGGTGATATTCTGCATTTGCTCCCATGAAAACTGAGAGGAGAATTTCATCCTACTGCTATAAAAAAAACCCTGGATATTACTCCTGGGAAAGTTAAAAATATTCTAGCTGATATCACTTCAGATTGAATACTGTATAATAAATAAGAAAACAAGTGATAGATCAGACAACTGAAAGCAAAGAGTAGGTAGCTAAATATTGTAAATAGACAGATAGACCAAGTTATTTTTTTATAAATTCCATCTCAGAGGATTACTTCATTTATCTTTTGAGAGAGACTTTCTCATTACAAGAGGTATTTCACTAAAAAATTAATTGTTTATTAAGAATTAATTAAATAGGTTAGCATGGGACTATCTGATCAGGGAATATCAGTCTCAGTACTTTGAACTTGCAGGTGCTGCAATGGTTGTAGTTAAGACATTCTATTGGAGCTTTTCTTCATTGCAAAGGGTTGTGTCAAGAAAATCTTTAATACAAAAATAAAAAGCAGTTCATGCATAAAGCATGACGCCCTGAAGCATATTAGATCTGTTTATCTCTCTGTTTAAAATGAACGGTACCTGGTATAGTTTACATAACAAGGCAGGGATCGGTTTGATAAAGCATTTATATCACCTGGGGAACACGCTGGCTCATTTCCTCAACACCTTTCCGCATGACTCGTTCACCAGCAAGTATAATAGCAAACAAAGTTTTAATAGGTCAAGAGCAGACGAACCGCTTGTGTTAAAGTAAAAGACGTTTCAGTTTGCCCTTTGACAAATAGCTCATATTTCAAGCCTGGGTCTCTGCAGCTGATCACTGAATAATAATTATTGATTAAATCTTTTATGGACAAATCCTTAATTGCATTTGATCATTTGCAGCCTTAAAGATGGGTTTTTTTGGGGGGAGGTTGTTGGTTTTTGTTTCTTTTTTTTTTAAAAAAAAAGGCAAGTTAAAGCTTAGTGCTTATTTGCTGTACATAAAATGTGTAAATTATCCAGGGCGGACCAAATAAAGGACCAAGATGGACTCCTGCCCCCCAGATGCAGTGGCAAGGCTCTAGTGACCTCATTAGAAACAAAATTTCACCTCAGAACATTAACATTTTTGGCAAATACTGCAGCATAAATCTGTGAGTTAACATTTGAAAACACTTTTTTAAACAAATGAATTTCAATTTAGTTTGCAATTAAAATCTGTTGTTAGACTAACAGATTTTTTTTGTCACTCTTCCATTTTGTTTAATGTAATCCAGGATATGAGTCACATTTGCTTGTTGTTTCTATATGTGAAGCAAATACTGTAGCTGCTGTTTCTGTCATAGCACATCTGCTCTGCTGAAAACTGCAAAATGATAGATAAACACATGGACAGGAAAAGAAATAGATGAATAACATTTTGTAATTCTTTTTTCAGTGAACAGTAATCATCACCAAATGTCTTTGCAGTTCAAAGGCTATTTTTGTTAAGCGGACATACATGGAGCTTCCATACAAGCTATTGTAACTTGTTGGTATTTTTATTTTAAGTACTGAAAAATATATTTTCCCCCAACTGGCACTTTCAGGACTGCATAGTTAAAGCAATATTGTGTTCATCAGCTGTCCCATAACAAAGGGAAAAATTGTTCAGTGAAGAGAAGAATTATTAGACTTTGCCTTTTTTAGAAAGTTCAACAGTGGAATAAATCTTCCTTAGAGCATAATTAATAACAATTTGTGATGCTTTTATGCACAGATACAATTCAGAATATCTGTTGACGATATATAATGTAACAAAAATAAGCTGATATCACTTACAGGATATGTATCTAGCATCCCAGTGGACACAAGTCAGTAATTGAGCCATAGATAAATAGATTAGATGTGGCAATAGAAAGGGAAAAGGAGCAGAGACAAAAATCCACAAATATAATTTTGCAAAGCTTGTCTTATATTTTCATCAAAAACTAAGCAAAATAATCTCACAAGGGCAGAAATCAAGTCATCTGACAAATTCTTATACTTTTATCAGACAATGTAATACAGCACATGACACTAAAAATAATAATGTTTTTTCTAAGGACAGGATGGTATTACTGTGCCTTTTATTTGGAAACACCCAACCGCAAAAGTCTTTATGGTAGCTTCTTTATATGCTTGGTGTTCTTCTAATCACACAGGGCTGTGCACTGCTCATTCCTTCCTCCCCCTAAACTGTCCTTCCCTTCCAGATGCAGGGAACCCAGTTTAGATGGTAGCTGTGTTTTCTGCACAAAGGCACCATCCACAACTCTCTGTGCTGCTGTGCAGTTGTTAGGTACAAACTCTTGGAAATACATGCCTCACCCAAGGTGAGAGTTGTGTGCGTTTGGGCAACTCTTGGCACTCACAGGTGCTCTAACAGACCTGAGGAATCCGTGTATAAATTGTGGTTAACAAGATGCTTTTTTTACACACATTTTTTTGCATGAGCAATTTGTAAGAACATATGTGACTGCTGACTTCTAATGGCTGACCTGCAGAGGACATCAGTCCTGGTACTACTGCCCCTGACAGATACTGCAATGGCTCTAGTGTGAGGCAGCATGTAGCACTTGAGTAGAAGGACCTAAGCATCTTCTCTAGACAATCCTCCACTAATCCATGGAGATGCATGGGGGGGGTTGTCATTTGGACAGGGAAATGGCAAAAAACAGGCTAAACTTTGGCTGAAAATGGCAGAGAAGAATGGTGAGCTGTGCATTCAGCAGTTCAACGTTGCGGGGAAGAAACATGAAATTATTTTATATCTTTTGATCTTCATGTCACTTATCCCCCTCTTCCTCTGTGTCTCAGGAGACTACAATATATTCCTCAAACACCTGCCCCTGTTGCCATGCTGTGTGTCATCAAAATTTCTACCCTGGTTTTGGCTTTTGTTGCTTTGTGGTGCTATCCTTGTGTGACCTAACTTTTGGTGGGCTCAGTCCAAAGATCTTTGCCATTATGGAAGCTTTGTGAAAAGACCTATCATCATTCATACAGTTCAACCTAAACATAGAGAGCTGTATAATGAAATAAATCTTTAAAGGAACCTTTTAAGACAGATTGGCTTATTAGAATTACATTATTGTGAATCTATTTCAATGCATTAGGTAAGAGGACTACACTGGCAAAAAAATGTAATGTGTGCCTCAAGTCATAATTCATAAGTTCCTTTTAATGTCCTAAATAAGTGACCTAATTTTCAAAAATGGTGAGAACCAATTTGTCTCTCATGTGATTTCCATCACAGCTTCCAAGTGCAATTTTAAAGTTGACTTGTAGGATCAGGTTGTGCTATTGTCAAGTGAGGTGAATTACGGAAGCTGTGTATTCCTCTGAACTGCTCGGCTGTGAACTGTCAAATAAAACTGGGCAAGGCAGAATAGGATTCTTGCATGACAAAAAAAAAAAAAAAAAACCAAGAAAGGAAAACTGTGCCAGTGAAATTTAGATCTGTAGAATACAGTTTGCCATATTAGAATTCAGTCACAAATCAGCTCCAGAAATACTGCTCTAGCAAAGAAAAAAAGCCGCATGCTGTTCATAACAATAAATGGTTAGGGCTTCACTTATACACTTCCCCCGAAAAAAATGGTCTTCTAATTAAACAATTGTTCACAGAAATGACATCCCAAGAACTGAAGGAGAAGAAATGGAAAACTCATCATTTTTCCTTTTTATATTTTAGTACTATGAACTGAAATGCAGTTTATCACAAAACTAGATTTTTCTTCAGTTCAGCCTGCTGTTTATAGTAAAAGAAAAATACACATTAACATAAAGCTATGAATACAGTTTTAAAGATTTCTTCTGATGTCAAAAGGCACTTCATACTCTGCAGATGAGCCTTGTTAAATATCTAGCTCCCTCTTCACCCCCTTCCTTTATTTACAGATCTGATTATGGTACCTGTGGTTGTGCCACTGCATCTAGGACTTCACAGCTCAGATGATTCTTATGTGCCAATTATAATTTAACTCTTTTGACCACGAAACTAATCATTACCTATAAAAGCAAATCAAGCATAAAGCAAATAAAAACCTGGACCATGTCTTACTTATCTGTGCAGTTCTCCATTTATTTGCTGGTTTCTGGTTTACTCAGCTGCTCTGTTCTGCAGGAATCCTGCTTGCTTTTACCTTTCCCCTTTTCCTTTAATAACCCCATCATGTGGTCTGAATTTATTGGTGATATTACCTAAAGGAAGACGGAGACTATATACCAAATGTTTGTCAGTCTGCATGAGGCTGTGCTGATGTTATTCATCAAAAGCCTATGTCTTCTATCTTTCTGATACCATGGTTTTCCACCCTAGACAGGAGACAAGCAGCCTTTATCATCAGAATACTTTAGTGGTGTTTAAGTGCTTGCAACCGTAAATAGTTGTGTTGACTAACTTGCATTTCATTTTCCCTTTTGTCAAACCAGAATTGCATTCAGGCACCAGCATGTTGTGATATGTCAAATCCCAACACTGGATGCATGCAGACTTCAGGAAGGAGTACTTTATTTTGTAAGTTGTTCTGAGATAGGACATAAAGAGCAGAATACCTCCCAGACTGTAGGATTTGGTATGTGGCTTGACCTAGAAGAGTCAAAATGGAAGGTGAGAGCAAGCTTTGTTTCTAAAGCTCTCTTGTATTGAGCCCAACACAACTCCTCTTTAACGTAGCACATGACTCAGAGGCTCATTAGTCATACCATTTAGGCAAGATTAGTCTTCCTCTGAGAAGAGGAACCTACACTTCCATTCTTACATAGTGCTGCAGCTTCTCTGGCTCCTCACATTTGAAGTCTGGGACAGGGAGCTGAAAGCAAATAGAAGCATTACCCCAGGAATGTGAATGGTACCGGTGCTGTGACAGGAGTCTGGGACCATTGACATGGCCAAAGCCTCTTAATCCTCCTTGATATATGCATACCTAAGTGTATCTTACTTCCCAAGTCCCTTCTGCAGGTGTGGATGGGGTTGTGCAGCCATTTTCGCATTGCGGTATAGAAGTACAGACAAAGTAATCACTGTATTCGGGCTGAGTTCTACTGTTTGGCATTTATTAATGTTGTGGCATTTATGCCATAAACTCTTTCTAACTTGTGAAATCTCTTTGGGGACACACCCATGAGCAATGTAGTCCCAGGATGTTTTTCTTACCTTTTTGATATTTGGGTAGACATCAATATGTTCATCATGGAAGGTCCTATATAAATTAATCAGCAATATTACTAATGTCGGTTTTTATGAACACACATCTGTATATTGTATAAATATCAGCTGATACATTTGCATAAATCACCTTCTAACAAGTAAACTTTATGGTTCATGATTTTGCATCAAAAGCTAATCAGTGTCTCAAGGCTCAATAAAATGGACCTTTTTGCAGAAAGTTCAGTGAATGTAGATGGATGTGACACTTAAGGCACTCAAAGTGTGGGTAACAAAGGAAAACCAAATAAGCTTCGCTTACGTGTTCAGCATTACCTTTAGGAGGTCTACTGAGATTTTGGTCTCCGTTTGCACTAATCTTATGTTAGTGACTGTTGTATTACATTAGCAAATTTAATCTTTGTTAATGTGATAGAAAGTTCCTAATACAATGAGACTCATTATATTATCAACTTTTGCATCATGTTAGCAAAAGCAAAATTTGCTAACAGAATGCAAAAATTACCAATATGATGAGGTAATCATTATCATTGTTCTAACACCTGATTATATTAAGCAGCTACTAACATTTTTAATATGAAATCACTATTTGCACTGTACTGGAATTTTCTAGGAGAATTTGGGGTGCCTAAATAATACAAATATTTTTTAGCAAAAGCTTTTCAGAGAATTTGGCTTTCTTTTATATTCTGATATAAATATCACAGTCATTCTGAAATTAAATTTCTTGACATAGGAAACCTTTGGTTTTTTCCATGGAAGAGGGATCTATATAATGACCTGTGTCGTGACTAAGCTAGTAAGAGAGTATAAAGAAAAATATAGATCACAGTTAGTCTTGTATCACCTTTTGGCTTTCAAAAGTAATTTCACATCACAAGTCATATTTTGGAGAATATAAGACCCTACTTATGCAATATTTCATTAATACATTCATGTCACTATTGTCATTTTGGATTTTTTTTGCAGCACGGCAATACTTACATGTAAGATTTGTAGTTTTGCTTGATTACCTTATAACAGTCCATTAAAATTTTACCACAATAAAATTTATATTATTATAATAACATAATAATATTTTAATATACAGGATGTCATTTGACAGCAATATACAACATGTTGCATCTTTATTATAATTTATTTTAAAATTTATCATTATTGTTGTTATTTATAATTCCTTCATTTCTCTACATGTAATAACAAACTTTTAGCTTTAAAGATTAGCTGGACTTCAGCAGTCTTCATGAACAATCCCATACTGGAAACGGGAAAGCTTTGCAAGCTGCTTTCTGCCATATAAATAGTAGAGTGAGGAAAACATAGAGAACATTTTGAACTTATAATGTGTATGCAGCTAAGCCAGGCATCCTAGGCTAGCTGGAAGATGGAGCTTCTCCAGCTTCTCCATGAAGAGATGTTGAACTTATGTTAAGTCCATTCAAGGACCTGTAATGACTTCCGCTGAAAGTACTTGAATTTTTCAGTATCCAAAGAAGAGAACCACTGGCAAGAGATTCACCACAGATCTACTTAGCTTCAGAATTTCAGAAAATCATAAAATAGTTTGTATTGTAAGGGACCTTTAAAGGCCATTTAATTGAAACACCCCTGTAATGAGCAGGGACATCTTCAACTAGACCAGGTTGCTCAAAGCACCATCGAACCTGGCCTTGAACACCTCCAGGGATGGGGCAGCCACAGCTTCTCTGGGCAGCCTGTTCCAGTGCCTCACCACGCTCACACTAAATAATTTCTTCCTAATAGCTGATCTAAATCTACCTTTTGAGTTTAAAACTGATACCCCTCATTCTATCACTACACTCCCTGATAAAGAGTCCCTCCACATCTCTCCTGTAGTTCCCCTTGAAGTATTGGAAGGCTGCTGTAAGGTCTCCCTGGAGACTTCTCCAGGCTGAACAACCCCAACTCTCTCAGTGTGTCCTCAGGAGAAGTGCTACAGCCCTCCAGTCCTTTTTGTGGCCCTCCTCTAAACCTGCTCCAACAGGTCCATGTCTTCCCTGTACTGAGGACTCCAGACCTGGATGCAGTTCTCCAGGTGGGGTTGTACAAGAACAGAGTAGAGGAGCAGAATCACCTCTCTCAACTTGCTGGTCACAATTCTTTTGATGCGGATCAAGATACAGTTTACTCCTACCCTAATACAAATCAACTTTATGTTTTATATCTTTTACAGATATATATATATATAGGGAATTCTTTGGAGGAGTATTTCTTTTATCCATATAGATGGTATAACTTCTAGTGTCCTCATGGAAATGTTGCTGCTTTTAACTTTTAGAAAAAATGCATCAGAATGTTCTAATTCAAAGCCAGCAAATGAAGGAAACAGAAGGTCAAGGACTTGTCCCTTCCTCCTGGAGAAACTCTATCTTGTTCTGTTCTACTAATTAGAAACCACTGGAGAATTTTAAACCTGGTGGTGGGTAAGTAAAGAAGAGAAGCATCACCTGCCACAGATATTTATATGGAAGAGGAATTTCTTAGGAACACAGAAATTCATATAATATTTGAGTTAACATTGTCTATTTAGACCACTAGCATGTCTTTTATAGTAGATGTACCAAATATTTCCAAGCCACATGTAAAATTTTCAGAATAGTAACTGCACCATCTAGGTTGAGTCATTACACTTGATATCTCATGTAAATTTTATTATACGTAGCACAGCATGGTTATTCTTGTTAGCCTCACAGATATTAAGTCCTTTTTAAGTTCTTTGTTATATATATATTGGTTGTGAATTGGGTAGATGACATGCTGTGGGGGAAAAAAATATTTCATTTTATCATATTGTCTTTATCAGCTCAGAATGCGTTTTCCCATCAATTTATTGGAAATCTTATTTTTGTATTATCTTCTATGTATCATTCATTATTTTATGTACCTTTTGTCACATCAGTTCTTATTTATCTCCTCTCAAAGCTAAATATTTATAATCTCATTAATCTCTCTTCAGATGTCCTTCTACTAGAGTTTTTCTATTTCCATTATTCTCTTTTTTAATAGCAGATGGCCAGAACTGAACACAGTACAAAGTGTAAAGCTTGGACTGTAAAATTACATAATGGCATTGTAATATTTTCTTTATTAATTTTATATTCATTTTTATTGTGTTCTAACATCTCATTTAACTTTTTCGTCATAACAGTCTCCACAGCGAGCAGATGTTTTCACTGAGATATTTCCATTTCCTTTTATTGCCTAGTTATAGCTATTTAAAACTTGTCAATATACAGGAGTAGTTTCTTTAAAAGTGTGCTACATCTTGCACTTGTTAGCATGAAATTTCGTCTATTGCTCTGTTGTTCAATTGTTCTGCTTTGATTGCTATTTAGGTCCTTCTCATGTTCCTCCTGATCTTCTTTTGATGTAAATAGCTGTAGTTTTTAAGTCTTTCTACACTGATGCTCACTATTCAAGTAAAACACGTGGCAGATGGGAAGTCTGCAGATGCTTTCCACTGATTTGCTTAGTTTAGGTATGCATTTAGCATGAACAGGTAATATGTTGAAACTGCCCCATTAAGAAGAACCCAGACAGGCCAAAACTGGATTCTTATGCCTCATTCTTTCCCTCTGTTTCCCAGTACCACATCTGACTCCACAGATAACTTCTGAGGAGACGGAAGCTGTTCATAAGGATGTAGTATCCTGTAAACTGAGTGTGAATAGAAATGTCCTAAATAGCAGACAATATAAGAAAAGAAAATGCTATATAAAGAGATAAAAACTAGAAGAGAAGAAAAAAAAATTAACTGGCTGGAAGTCGGTATCAGAGAGGGAAAGCAGGCATTTGTGTAAACCGTGAACCCAAGTACGATCCCTATCTTTGGAACGAAGTGAAAAATGTCAATGTAAAAGTATTTCGTGTACTTCTGAAAATACAGAAGAATATCTAGAGATGGATATATTTGTATATGAATGTAAAGTCAAAGGCCAGTTCCAGGTCTGCTTAAGATTTGCTACTAGTATCATATGTTTCTTTCTAATTCCCTTTCTTTAGCATAAGCCTGTATTTTTTATTGTCTTGGCACCTTGTTAATACACATAGTATTTTCTATCTTTTGGAAGGAATTCATATGAATATGCTTTTCAAATTTCAAGTTGAAATCATCTGCAGTAGTACTCTTCAAGGACAGAAAGGTTGGCTGGCACACAGGTGGGAGAAGAGTTCCTCATTAGGGAAGGTTTGTTATATGGTAACGTATAATTAAGGTAATGGTCACAGCTTGTGTGACAGCAAACACTCTGGCAGTTGTTTGATTGCCACCTGGGTCAGGAGATCAGCTCTTTCTACAAGATGTATCCACATTAGTGTGTTAGTGAACAGGTTAGAAAGCAAATTACAGCTGCCTTTCTTAGGCGTATTAGTGTCGAGGCTCATTGTTTTGTTTTTTTTTCCTGTACATCAACAGTAATATGGCTTCTGAAGACTTCATGTGACAGGTTAGGCATTTTATCCTTTGAGTAAACAGTAATCATGGTGTGAAGAAAGTGGGGCATTGGAGATTTTTCCCATTCTTTGAGAATTCCATTCTTCCTTTTTAGTTTGCTCCAAGGGCTCTTTGGGGATACATATATTAAGCCCTTTAAATAGTTCATAATAAATCTTTGTCTCAGGCTGATTCTGACAGTTTTTTAAAGAGTCTTTTAAGAGAGAATCCTCAATCATTTGTTAATCCATGGGGTGATCTTCAGACTTGGAGGAAAAAGAAACAGTGCAAACTCCAGGGTTCTGAAAATACAATGTAGAAAAATTTTAACTCAGAAAAACTCAGGAAATACTGTACCATGGAAATTTCACCAGTTACACTGTGTTCTGCCTGTGTCCAAATGATCGTTCTGCATTTTGCAAATACTGGAGATAGAAAAATGGGCTGACAAAGAAAAGGATGATCTTTATTCCCATTATCTTGGTTTTGGCTTTATTTCCTTTAACCCTTGAATTGGAGGGGCATTGTGGGGAAAAAGAAGTCATTGTTCTCATTGTTAAAGTGAAGCAAATAAGTAGAAGTAGAATTCCTTCTGTTAAGTGTTTACAATTCAAGCCTTGTGATAAATCTGCCAAAATGCCTGCACTGTGGGCTGATTTTTAACATGCGGTTTCCTGCGTAATATGACAGATTCTGATTCTGTCTGTCAAAAATCTTCTTAACTCCACGGTGCAAAATAAATAAATAAATAAGGGGGGAAACAGAATAAAAGTAAGATGTCCAGTTCGTTTGACATTTGTTTTCACCAAATAATTTGAGTGAGTTGTTCTCTAAGAATAATGCATGGCTGCATCCCACTGGAACTACTGTTAGGTATTTGTTTTCAGCAGCCTGTCATTTTTGGAGATACCTGTTCTGAACTCTCCTTGAATTTCAATGACATAGTCCTTGTCATTACTCTAGGCTTCTTTGTAAATTCTGCATAAACAAAGAAATCTATAAATGCTAACATCTGCATAAGAAACCTCTTAGTGTATTTTAGGAGTGTTGTTGCCCTATTTTATTTATGTCCTCCTGCCCTGAGGAGGAAATGCAGTAATAGGAAGAGGGAAGGGGTACTAATAAGGGATGAGCTATAGAGAAACCTGGAGAGCTGGACTTCTTTCCAGCTGAGCGGTATCTTCCAGCAGCACCAGATACCTGCCACACTGGCTGTGGGAGCAAGTTCCTTGGTGGCAGCGGGGTTAGCAGCGTGCCAGGTTCAGCTTAGCCTGGACAGGGCCAGGGAGTTTCTGCATGAGAGGAGAGGGAACAATTGCACAGCAAATCTCGTGATGATGGAAATGTTAATAGCATTCTGAAATAAATTTGGATGCACAGTGCTGAGAACATAAGTATTTTAATCTTTAAGTAATAGTTCTCTTCACAGGATATTTATAAGTGTTACTTGTTTGGGGCAAAGGATGGGAAATCCTATCTTGACTATTTTTTTTTTCCCACTGTTGTTTTCTTAAAAAAAAAAAGTGTTAGTCATACTGGGGTTTGACATGGATAATGAGATTCTCTCTGAGTATATTAAATCATACATCTTCAGATATTTTAAAAGTGTTACTTAACTGTCTTCTGAACTATGAAGCCATGCAGCTGGAGAAAGTAATTCCTAAGGTACATTAGACCAGGACTTTCTTCACATCCTGCAAAATCTGCAGCATTTCCCTTATCCCCCAAAGAATCTGCCTATTGTTGTGGCACTTAGCACCATACCTGCTCCCATTCTTCAGTAATGAAGTTATCTGAGCCGAACATTAAACCCTATGGGGAAAATGTTCTTCTCACCATTTTTATTTATCTTCCCTTGACAACATATGGCTTTTAACTCTGACTGTTTTTTGTTTTATTATTACTGAACCATTCAAAATTAAAAATTACTTTATAAAAAAAAAATATTTCTTGCCTTCCATACTTCAAAATATTTATAAAATACCATTTTATAATGGTATTATAACGAGTTCACATCCAGATAAAATTCAAATTTGGAAAAGGGAACAGTTTGGTAGAGCCCATATAACTGAAATTTAAATAATAGAATGGAAACCTGTTTGCAGTCATTCACTGTTAGCAAAGATGAACCCAGATACTTGGTGTGTTTGAAAAGAAGAGGTCAAATTATACCACAATCTTACTACCCTATTTTGCCATTTTCAGTGTGTGAGCAGAAAATGGTAGGTCATGTGGCTCTCTGTGTTTATTGCTGCTAAACCAGTAAGCATTTGCCTTTAGTGATGATCAGTCTGTGTTTGCACATGTATGCTTGCTTGGTGTAAACATATGCCCAGTAGGTACGTACTTTTCTGGAAAGGTTATTCAGCAAGGTTACACAATTTGCGCAAAGTGATTTTTTGGCAAGATTCTATACACATTGATATAGCAATCCAGTAGGTACTAGCAACCAGTTACTGCCCCTTGGTTAGGCTGCATGGAAGATTCATGTATATAAAATAGTGTATTAAAGTAAACTTACAAAAGCAAAGAGCAATCATTGCAAATGTAATTTTTTCTTCCTCTTTGGGATTCTAATTTTAAAAGCATTAAAGAAGACAGCTGCTCATGCTGTGATATGCGCTAAACAGCCTGAAGGATGGAAAAAAATATATTTGTAGCTCATAATAACTATTGACCTTTCTGATATACAATGTTCTCTGTGTTAGCTATTCTGTTCTATCAACAGTGAAGATTGAACATGACTTTTTAATAGAAAACATGGGGTTTCAAGCTGCTTTCACAAAGGTGTTTATGTATTGTTATTTTGTATTGTAGTACAAAGACTAAGTCCTGATGCCCTTTGTCTGACATCATGTTTGTCATAAAAAAGCCCCACTGTTACTGACTGTTTTATATGAGGAATTGGCTCGTAACCATTTTATAGTCATGATAAAAGCATTGCTCCACTAGATCCAGAACACAGGTATTGAAAATAGAATCCCCCAAATATGCCAGCAGCATGAAAGGTATTTTCTGAAGAAATAGATTCCTCAAGTGGCTATATTTACAGGGGTATTTCACTAAGATTTAAAAAAAACACTTTTTGCATTCGTACTGTTTATTCCTTGGCACACCCAGGCTGCTGCATAATAGCTTTTGCTGGGTGTCATGTGCTCTCAAAGATCTTTATGATACCCTGTTTTTTCTCTTGAACTTTCCTACTGCTTAGTTGCTGAGTACAGAAACATCCACTAGCGGCAGCTTGACTTTGACACTTGTGTGTGTTTCCCTGGAGTGGGATCATCCGAACATCGACTGAGCAGCATGAGATAACTCGGCTGCTATTCTTTCCCTCAGGGAAAAGCTTCACCAAAAAGCCCCTCCCATTTGGCATATGAAAATCTGGAAAGCAACTTCTTTATTGTGCTTTTTAAGCCCAAGCAGGCTGGCAATGTTAGGCAACATCGGAAGGGACTTTTTAATGTTTGTTGGGGTGGGTTTTTTATGCCATGTGCTGGGAAGGAACTTTAGTGGGCCATTATTGGCAGCTCTGAACCACAGTTATTTTCACAGCTATGCTCTGGAGTGTCAGTTAATGATTCACGAATTACTAGGCAAGAACAGAGGACTAGAAAGAAAGAAAAAAATACCCTCAGTTGATCCTTGTAGGGCATGAGAGAGGGGGAGCAGCATCAACGTTTAATGGCAATTTTGTGCAGAAACAAAATGCTCAAAATTGTTTGTAAGTTGCTCAGTAAGGATAACAAGTCTCTTAAGTTGTGGAAACCAGCCACATCTCGAAGGAGATTTAGTGTCTATTATTGTATAGTGTCTGTATTCCTCACAGACCCATACATCTCTCAGGGAATTCAGTGAAGTTTTTACCCTCAAAAATAGTCAGCGTCCCTTTTTTTTCCCCTTTTGCTGTTTCCTAATTTCCCAGTTTCTTTTCTCTGTACCCATTCCCTAGCAGAGGATGGATGTGGCTATTACTTATGACCCTAACATCAGGACCTTTCCTAGCCATTGGATGTGTTCTGTTTGAAACTTTATTAGAACTGCTGCAATGCAAGTGAACAGTAAGGAAACGATACCACTGTGATAATTTTATTTGGGACTGTCACTGGACCTTGAAAATTTATGAGTTTTGCTGACCTCACATGAAACCAAGCAGACAGGTCAGGTCAGATTATTTATTCCATTGCTCATAATAAATTAACTTTAAACATAAAAATGTAGAAGCAAGTTTGAGCTTCATATGCAGGATGGTTTATGTACCACTCACTCACTAGACCATAACAGCTCTTGGAGAGTTGTTCCGGTCTATTGGATGAATGTGGATACATTTGTGAGTATTTAGATAATGGATTGAAGCCCAGTAGACCATAACATTTCCAAAGGCTCTTTTAGAGTTAAAGTTTCTTACTATGATTAGTTCTTTTAATACCAAAGCTTTATTACGTTGTTTTCAAACAGGCAAAGAAGCTCTATGTATTTCATAGGTCACTGACCTACCAAATTTTTTCATAAAATCTGCCTTTCAACATTATAGGAATAAGAGAAATCTTATTCATAGCTTCATCCTGGCAACACTTTATTTATAGCTCTATCCTGGAACCTCACTCATTGTACATTTGACCAGATATATAGGAATTCTGTGGAATAAAGTTTACATGGGTAGTAAATCTCATATGTTGGGAATTAATAGCCTGGTTAAACACATTTCTAGGCTAGAAGAAGAAGCAATAGCAGGATATGCAGAAGCAGAAGAAAGGAAGCTTTGAGAGGCATTAGTAAAGTAGTACTTCTTAGTCCAATAAAGATTGGTTCAGACTTTGGTTCCACCAGGAGTAATAGAAGACTCAAAAATTTTGCTGTGTAATAGGGAAAGCCTACCAATGAGTTTGCACTTTAGCTTGTCCTACAGAATTACAGCTAATACAAGGACTGGATGTTTAAAAAAAAAAAAAGAGTAAACTCATTATTTGCAACACTACAGGATAACTTTTCAAAGCATGGTTTATTTCTCTGCGGATACAGTCTTTTGTGTGCCTGAAGTACAGCACACACGTAGTAGTGTTTCCACTTGTAAAACCTGCAAACTTGAGCATTAACAATCACAGACAAATGTAGTTTGCACGTTAAAGTTGTATTGTTTGTATATGTATGGTAGTTATGTGAAGCTATAACTTATTTTGCATGCACAGTTTTGTTTATCTGTTGGTAAAACATCATTTAGCTCCTTTAGAGAATTCTGGCTTACTTTTCTGCATAGTTAATGTTAAGTCTGGTGTATTTTGGGGAATAACACTGGTACATTTCAGAGGTTGGACTAACCACATACGCCAGGACTGAATGTTGGCATGTGCAACCACAGCCCCAAGCAACACAGGATGCTGGAAATGATAAAATATCAGGAACTTGATCCAAGTAATTTCATAGTATTCCTACTTATTTAACTGGGACAGCACTGTAGTGGGTTAATTTTCCCAAAGACAGGGAACTTGTGCTACTTTGAGAAGAATCTGACATCCATCAGCTGCTTCAGAAGGACTCAGATCTTCTGGAGGTCCTGTGTGAAAGTGCCATTCCTGTACTCATCTTGGACGCTGTGGAGCATCTCATGCACATCTTGAACACTGTAGACCTATGTGTGGGCAACTGAATGAAGCCTTCAGTCACTTAGAAATCATCCCTGAAATGAAGGAAGTGTTCTTCAAAGTCAAATTAGTTGTAAAAAAAAAGAAGGATTTTATATAATGACAACCTAACTGAAACAGTCTGGGATCTGCCAGTCAGCCCATCTCATCAGTTGTTAGATCTGGAAAATTTGGAGGGATGAGAAAGGAAAAAAACCTACAAACCCCAAAACCACTAAAAGAAGCAGCTTCCAACAGAAATCTTATAGGATTTAAACTTTTTATGCCTTTGAGTTTCTAATAGGCTTTCAGGTCATGAAAAGTGATTGTCTTCATCTTGGAAGCAGAATGACAAGAAAGAACAGTTTATTATCTTGTCTGAAAATGTTACCTAGCAGTATATTCTTTAGAAGTCATCCTTCTTTCCATTTCTTTTGGAAGAGCTGACCTGAGCCTTCCCCTTTTCAGTGAAACCTTGGGCAGACCAAGCATTATTTCCCCTGTGTAAAGGAAATGAGGGAACTGAATCACCAAAAGCCTGGGGTCCAATTCTTAACTTTTTAAGCTTTTCAGTAAGTAGCAAACCAGAAAATTTAAGAGTCTTACTAAGGTAGATATGAGTACCATGAATTTCAGATCTAAATCTGGTTATTCAGGAATTCAAGTTCCTGTTTGTAACTGGGACTACTTACAGCAAAAATATTACTCCTACAGCTCCTTTAAAAAACTGTATTGTCTTGGAAGAATGAACTAGCTGCTTCTTTGCCACCCACAAAGTTAAATAAATGGGTCATATATTCCTTGATTTTGTAAGACGCTGAGCATGCCAGCGAGACCAAAAGAGCACCCATAGGAATTCCTAGCTCCGTGATCATCAGACGATCTCCAGGCAGACTGCCCATGTGCATAAATATGCCCAAGAATCTTCAGCACCTTCCTAGAGCAAGCTTTATCTTCCAGTGCTTGCCCATGTTCAGCCTGCAATCAGACTGAACCCACTTTGCTTTAAACCATTCGTTTGCACAAGAATAATTTCACAGTAACTTGCACTTACTGTAAATAAATTGTCTTAACTTGAAGCTTTTTAATTGTATTTTCTGTGCTAGTAGTTAGAAAAATCTGTCTTTTAGCTTATAAAATGATGAAACTTGATTTGTAAGCCTACTGGTAGAGGATAACCTTGGCAACACTGCTTTTTTGAGAGTCACTTTTCTGATTAAAAGCACAATTTAAGAGATAATAATATGAGTAAAAAACAGGACAGTTAACTACTCAAGGTTAAATTTTCTTAGAAAGCCTTTTAATGCCTGGTTACAGACAGTAAATTGCACAGAAGGAATAGAAACATTTACAAAGATGCATCTAGTCCAGCTGAAAATGATGGATTTATATTACCTAATTATTAATCTGAACATAATGATTTTCAGTTGCCTATGCAAAGGCTTGTAAGGCTTTAAGAGAATGTGGGAAGAGGTTTGCAAGTGTAGAAGATAACATAAGAAGAGAGCTCCCTTTTCCTTACTATTTTGTTTCTCTTTTAAGAGCTGTATAGTTGGTGCTTCAGAATGTCTCTTAAAATCTGTATAGATGCCTGTTTTCAGGGAAGATAAATGAAAGCCAGGTGAAAACTTCCTGAAATTCTACGAAATCCAGAATTTCCTGTACATTAAACCATAATCTTTTTTCCCACCAGCCCCCTAAAATTCCTTGTAGGCGTTTTGTTTTCCCTCCCTAGCTTCTAGTTCTCCTAGGAGTTGGAAGCCTATTTTTTAGCTGTTTGGAATGCAAAAACACATTTTTTCTCCTCTCAATTATTTTTAATGCATGTGAGGAAAAAAACCCAGAAGTTGGTGAATATTTATTCAGGCTGCTTTGGCAGCATTTCGTTATTTAAGACATAAATCAAATTTGGAACTTCTTTTTTCCTGGGGGACAAATTGTTTATCTGAATTTGAATGTGCTTGCGAATCAGTCATAGGGATAGTGCTTGTGCTATTGCTGTGTAATAGCAATTATTTGCATTGTTTAACATAGCTCTGCTCTGTAGCATTAAGGTAGTCAGGCGGCACACAGGTGCTGGAGTACATCTGCAGTTCATTGCAGGATCAGAGCCATGGACCTTAGTCCTCCAAACAGTTACTGGCACGTTTATCTATTGGCACACATTCCACTAACATCAGAAGAACTCTTCCAGCAGGTAAAGTGAAACAGTGCATAACTGGTTTGTGGGGTCCAGGCCTAAGATCATTCCCAAGGCAAAGCCCATTGAAAGATCAGAGCTGCAAGGCTTGTTCACAAAAAAAAAAAATGCTTAGGAGGAGATAACTAAAATTTGGGAACTGGCAACTAGTTCATACTAACTTTTTAAAATTTATGACACTTTTGCATGGGTATCATGGGTTGCAGCTTCATGCCCTTTGACATGGACAACGCATTCCTTGGGTCCAGAAATCTCATCCTGCCTTAGCAGCTTTGGGAGTGGAAAGAGAAGGGGTTTATTCCTTTAGTAGCGACTGCCAAAGATATTTAAGGACACACAAAGGCAAGTGCTTCCCAACAGAGTACACAGTTATCTGTTTTGCCAAGACAATCCAGACTTACTTTTTATTCTTCTGAGCCTGACAGTGCATAGTGCTTTCATTCAGTCGCAGTGAGCATTGACTTTTATCATATTATTAGCATTCTAAACTCACAGTTTCAGAGGTTTATAACTCAACAGTAGGTTTAGACTCAGTAAATTCAGCCCAGGAGCACTATTTTTCAGTGTAAAAGACATCTTTAGTTACTACAGCATCAGGCAAAGCGGACCTTGATTATTTCAGGCTTTTTTGAAGGTCTTAGATTACAAATTTTAAAAAAAGATCTTGAAAGAATGAATGGCTAGAGAGTTTTATTCTGCTCTTCCTTGGATTGCTTTGACATAATTGGAAAAAATTTCAAAAGGCTGAGTGATAGGCATTTAAAATCAACTCCTGAGAACTCGCAATGCACCATATTCCATACACTCCTGTGCAAATCTCACTGACATCAGTAGATGCGTTCTGTACACAACCTGTTTTTAAAATCCTGCATGCATAATCACCGTTAGCATTGTTACAGTATCTACCATGGGTGGGTGCAATTCTGAATGCAGATTTGTGCTATCAGCCGTAATGGTTCTCTCCTGAGAGAAATTCAGAAAGCTGTTCATAAGCTGCTCTGGACTTTCAGGTAACTAATCCCATCTCACACATGCACTCTCGGGTACTTTCTGTTAAAGAAAATCAAATATTTCAGATACATATTTATATGACAGACACTGTTCCAGTATGTTGGATAAATTATATGTAACACTCACTTACAGAGATGTATAGGTTTGTACATATTCTAGTAACAGGAAAATAATGTTAAGCTTATGATATAAGGTGACAGGAGTCCAGAAAATGTTGATGCCAACTACACTGTACTAGATGTCAGATGTTTTCCTTTCTTTCATGAAACTGTATGAATGAGAAATCTTAATTTCAGTTGGTGGGAATGGTATGTATATATTACAGCCTGATCATTTTTCAAGCGTGAGATATTGTTAATGTTTAATTAACATTACTTCTGTGTGTTTAGGTAATTACCATTAGAACACATGAGGACATATTGTACACATTGCCTGTGCTAGAGCATAATGTGCTGGACTGCAACAACTACGCTTGATAAGCCGATTTTAGCATTTCTTCACACAGCAGGAAGCACCCATGCTGTGGTTTCTTAATGTACTCTTTAACTACTGCACTGTAGAGTACTGTACAATAAAAATAATAATTAATTATGATCCTCATTTTAGCAGTACTGCTGCTATCCTGGTGATCCTGGTTGCTGTTTCAGGGTGCAACTATGCTGTGGAAATATCCACTCTCCACTCTCTTTCCTTTCAGGGTTTTATTTCTTAGATGATATTACTCAACAGAGCTGAGTTTTTTGAGGACAGGTTTGTTGCATGAATTGTGATGGCTTCACATTTGTTCAGGTCTCCAAGGACCAGCACCAATAAATGTGAGAGAGACAACAGCAGAATGGCATACTTTCCCATTTCCACTAGGACGAAAAAAAAGTACTCTAAATTAAGTCTAACCTTAAATGTATAATCTGTCCTTGGGAGCAGAAAAAAAAAGAAGGATATAGCGTCTTCAAGCTCTTGGCATCCCTTACGAGAAAAAAATGGTTCTAAGGGTCTCTGATCTTGTGTTTTAGTAAAATAGAACTGCACGGCTGACTGACAGTTCTGATCTAAAGCATTTACGTTTAAGTTTTGATCTCTCTGCTTTTGATTAAAACTAATGAGCTCATTTAATTCAAAATGGGAATCTCTGATAAGAGAAATAAGGTTGATGTGATTGGATTAGAGGGGCAAATTAAACTCTTAGAGCAGAAGTTTGTGCTTATATAGTGTATTAAAAAGCTGTTGGCGTATTATGGCGTGTTAGATGATGAGAAAAATTTCATAGTAATTCATATTTAATCAGAAGAAATGAAAGTACTAAATATAACATGGCTCTGCTTTTCCCTCGAGTGATAAAGAGCTGTACATTTAAAATGACATCGAATTCATGCTCTCTAAAACAAAAAAATCTTAAGAGAGAAACTAAAGAAAGGGGCACTGTTGTCAGTTATTTTATCACAATAGAGTTGAAATGTCACAAACACAAGACAATTCAATATAATCCTTAGCTCACAAACAAGTTTTTGTGTTTGTTGACTGCATAACAAATGCTTTTGAAATACGTGAATACTTTCAACTGGTAGTTTGGTTGGTTCTCCAAAACAACAGCAGAATAATTTCAAAATAACTTTTATATTCAGTGTTAATTACTCATTGGAACAGAAAGTTAGTTAATCTCCAGTGATCCTTGCTTATAATAAGCTGCTCCAGAATTTTCCCATGAACAATATTTTGGGGAGAGGCCGGTTATCAAAGTTAAAAATAGCAATAATAAAGATTGTATGAAGAATGTCTCAAGGCTGACTAGGTTTGTACCCACTATTTTAGCATGGTTTACACTAAGAGTATTTTTTTACTGTTTTAAGTGGCTGAAGCTGAGGGAGTGAGAAGCACAGGTGAGATCTCTAGTTTCAAGCAAGAACTATGTCTTCAATTGGATTACAAGGACATTTCATTAGTGACAAATTAGTCACCGATAATTAACAATGAAGATGATGATGATAATAATGTGCCATTTACTTCAGCATTTTTGCCTTCAGGCTGTTCAGTGGTTTATTGACCCTCAGTGATGGGGCAACCAAGGCATTCAAAACCAGCAGTGACTCGCCCTAGGTATCACTGCAAGCGAGGATCAGAAACTAGGGAATAAAAACCTGCAGAATTTTCAGCCTATTTCAGCAGACAGAGTTGCTACCTCAAAGAGACTTTGCCTTTCACAAAAAGCTGAAGAGATCTCCAGCGTTTAAAGCAATGTAATAACCTAACAAAATAACACCAGTCATAAGAGAATTGTGCAAGAAAGGGTTAATGAGGCAACTCTCTGTTAAAAATTCTATGGGAAAAATAACTTGAAAATTAGACTTACTGAGTATACATATATTTTTCAAATTTTTTTTTATTTGCTAAGTAAACATTTTCTAAACGAGTTAAATTGATTACAACACTCTTAGCATCCATCAGTCATTTATTTTTAGTGAGTTCAAGGATTGCACCTGAAAAATAGCTTAGAGGGGATGTATAAAATCTAAATTATGTGTATATGTATTTTTTTCTATTCCCTAGTGGAATCTACAAGCCCCAGTTTACTAACCACTGACAACACTCTAGAGCGCTCTTTTTTCATCCGAATGAAATCTACACTGACCAAGCGAGGAGTGCACATCAAATCGTCAGGATACAAGGTAAGGGTTGCGCTCTATCATGAAATATCAACATGTTTAAATTATGTTCATTCATGTTCTAGGGGCCCATTAGTAGACAGAGAAAGGAGCTGTTTCACATTTGCATATGTCTCATTCCTTTTGTTAAGAATCGTTAATACAGTATTTCCAGCCTGAGGTTTGGCTATGGTCCTACACCTCCATTAAATTGATCATGATCACAATAAACATTCATGATCACAGCAGGACAGCTTTGAAAAGAGCAACACTTCCAGAGTAAAGGTATATTCTACCAATGAAGGTGAGTCAGAGTAACATCACTTCTTCCATAGTGGAAAATTAGTGCTCATTTCGTTAGACTGTTAGTTGTCTTTGGGTTATGTGTTTCCCAGAGAAGTAGGATTTCTTCATGCAGACGGTATGCTACAGCTATTTAATTTTTCTGTGGCCATTCTGGCTGAAGGAAAAACAAGCCACAACGAGTACTTTTCCACCATTTTTCTTTTATTGTCTGTCTGAGGGGCATGTGCTGCTAGGGATGATATTTGTTGGATTTCAGACTCTTTTAAGATATGAAAGTCTCTTGTTCCTTATCAGCAGTAATCTCATTTTTCTTCAGTCATATATCCTTCATAGTGCCTGTAGCTATCAGTGGCTTTGCAGTATACTAAAACTAGAAGGAATAGCACATTTTTAACATTGTCAACTTGTGGAATGAAATATGTCATCCATTAAGTATTGTACAAGATAAAAGAGTGGAGCAAGAAAGTAAGCCTAAGAATGTGTGTGTATTTAAAGAATTTTCTTGTGTTCATTTAAAAACTTTCACAAACATGGTTTGTGGGTTTTTTAGCTTTCAGGAGATTTAGAGCAACTTTGGAGTAAAATTCCCCAACTCACTTTTCCTAAAAAATTCTCTATTAATATAGCATCAAGGTTGTCTACTCGGGCAGTAGAAATCTGGTAGAAATGTCTTCTTTGCAAGCAAATGACTGGGAGTTGGATGATTTCTGGGTCAAGATGGTTAAAGTAGTTACTAATGGAAGTTTAGGGCCAAATCAATGGTTACTTAAGGCACCAAAAGTTTTGATCTGTGTACTGCTCAATTGTCAACAGCTGAAAGAATGCACTCAGTAGCTGTTCACGCTGACCTGTTTGCAGTCTCAGGAGTTATCAAGCCCAGAAAGTGTACTGACAGCCTCGGGAGGAGGAAGGCGAATGAATGAACGAATAAATGAATGAATGGGCAGGTCATTGACATTTTAATAATTGTCATGATTAGGCATCGTCCATCCAGGCTAGGTCAGAGTTAGATTGGCAGAGAACTTACTTTGTGGAGTATTTTTGCTGCAATAGTAATCAGAAAAAAAATAGAGAACTTGTCTGTGGATTTTGTAGTCTGAATTTTTTTGCTGGATGTAGGTGAGAATAAAAGGAAGACATGTGAGGGACATTGTTGTTCTCTCTTCTTGAACTCATGAGGATCTAATATCAGTCCAGCACAAGAATAGTCTATGTCTAGAATGGGTTGGCTTCTTGGCTTCTCAAGGTGGGTTTTTGCTAATTACAATACAGCTTTTGAAATTCACAGTAGACCCTTTACTCAAAAGAAAGACACAGTAATGTCTACCAATAAATACAATTTCATATTTCTTTTAGATCTGCTGATGCTTTATGGAAACACTGAAAACCCTAACTGAGATGTCACAGGTAGAGCAGAATGAATTCTGAAAGATCAGATATCAATTTTTTAGCCAGCTTTTCCTAGAGACAAAGAATAGGTAAAAAGAAAAAGAATGATAGTTGGCAAAACTGTCTGTAAATAAAGCATTTGGCTTATTCCAAATTTTTCCACGCGGCATCAGCAAATCTGCATGAATAAAAATGCATAAATAGTGTGCAATTCCTAGGCAGATGTAAATATAGAGGTATATTTCCTCTGCTTTTTGATGTTTTTGACGATTTTGTAACTGACGGTGTTTGCTTGAATTTGTCTGTGTCCAGCCATATTAATAGTACTTTGACGGTTTTTCAAAAGTGTGGTTGTTGGCACTCTATACTTTATGGAAGGATAATTATCCACAACCTCAGTGAGCCCCAGAAAAATTGTGTACCCATTTCAGAGGAGTTGGAACACGTTACCAAGTGTTAAGAACTGCTTTGTTTAAATGTCATTCACAGTTGGTGTATCAGACAAGCGTGATATAACTCAACTGATATAATGACTGTTGCTCATGCTTTCAGGAATGCTACCAATTCATTCATTGATTTCTAAAAGTCCGGTGCTAGAACAAACTTAAAGCTTCTAGAATTCGTTCAGGTATAAATTTTATGAAAGTTAAGAAAGATCCATGAGCCTTACGGATGTGCAGCTATAAGGAATTACCAGAGGGAGGAATAGTTACAAAATAATGACAAAGCTCATGGGAATAGCTGGCTAAGTTCTGCGTCAGGGGTCCCTGGAAGATCTCCAGCGTGTAATCAGGAAACGCTGTGCCAGCTGGGGTCATGTGCAGCAGAGTTCCCGCGGGAAATCCTGGTGGAGCAGGCTGACTCAGGAGCTGCTGTCTCATACTTTCAGAATGCTGCAGAGCACTGAATTTTCCCTCTGCACAAAGCAAGAGCACTTGGCTAACAGCTTCCCTTGAGTTCTTGTGTAATTGTGGGTGGGTAACCCTCCTGAATCAGCATGCAAACATTTATCAGGAGCAGAGTGCTGGAAAGTCCATATCTTATGTGAGTCAGGTTTTAGCTCTGTCAAAGGTATTCAGCTCCCTGTGGATTCAGTCCTCCAGCAGTGACAAAATTTTTCATCTTTGTGAAGTGGTTGGGTCTCGTTCCAAACTCTTACTGAGCTCAGAACCACAATTGCATTTTTGCCCTGCTTTGAGAGCTGCTGATGAATGTTTCCTTTAGATAGCAGATGATTGAGGTGGTCCACAAGATGCTTAGCCAATTTTCAGAATGAATGATCCCTGCCTCAGGAAAATCACATAAAATTGAAAACAGTCAGAGACTGAGATTGATTAATCATTTGGGTTGTTGTAGTCAGGACTAATTTTCTATCAAAAGAAATGTTGGGACAAAAATCACACTGATAGACTTACACATATGTATATCTTAAAGAAACTGTGTTCCAGACTGTTCTGGCATGAGATTAACCCTGTTTACAGTCCTGAATTCTATGTAAAGGTAGAGGTAATGGCTTTTTTTTCCCATGAATAATATTACTTTAAATGTCTGAAATGGGAAAGTGGTTACATGATCAATCCTCCCTCTCTCCTTCCCTTTCATTGTTCCCCAGCACCCTGCTTGAATTGGATTTCACCATTCTTCATATTCTTAGGCTCAAAGCTAATAGGAAAAGAGTTTACATACAGTGGTGTAAAGCTATGCAGTTTTCAGTGAGTAAATCTACTATCTTAAAAAAAAAAAAAGTCAAATAAAAGGTAGTCCGCTGATAAAACACATTGTAAACAAATGAAAAAAAAAGTTATAATTCTAGTCATTGCAAAATTTAGAAGGAATTGTCATTACAGCTGTTGTCTAAGATACATGATGCAGTCTTAATGTTTTTCTCTACTTAAAATGTATCACAAATTCCTTTTTTTAATTTTTTTTTTCATCAATAAAATATAGGTTTGTGTTTAATTTCTATTTTTTTCTCTCCATTTTCTCTCCTTTTCCATTTGTTTTCACCCATTTAAGGTTCACAATTCTATCCACCTGACATCCCACCTTCAGTGTTTCTGTTGTCCAATTTACTCGGGCATATATCAAAATTGTTTTTAAATGAAAACTTTGTTCAAGTCCAGTGATACATCTCCTACTCCCCTGTAGTATCCTATTCTTGTTTTGTCACATTCACTTTCATGTCAAATTGTGCCAGCATTTTTTTGTTCAAACCTTTAGGTCCTGATACTGGTCTCTTGAACAAAGCATACTTAATGGGATGAAGAAGTATGCAAACCATCAAACATCAGCAGAGCCAGTAGCTGCCAGTTCATCAGCTCATTGGATGTTTTAGTATATATCTGTACATATTCTTCTACTGTTTTATGGAGTACCCCTCTCATGATAGGCTGTTGTAGAGGTCAATAAGGAAACACGAGGAGATGCCTTTGTGCTTTCACTGTCACTGTGGCAATTTCTGAATTTGGCATAACCAACACGTGTTGCTTCTCCATCTCCCAAGAAGCTGGCAATCAACCTTCTTGGTGATTCATCAGCAGAGTTAAGAGCATCTTAAAAATCCTTCAATCTGTACCTTTCTACTTGGAGTTGTGAATTTCTATCTGCTGTGCTACCTGGATGCCTGCTTTGGCCCATTCAGGGTCAACAAGAAACAGCCTCCATGTCATTAAAACATCAAAGTAATTTAGGTTACAATGCAATGAGTCAACTGCAGACTCTTCAGTAACTAAAACTAAATATAGCAGCTGCACAAAATCTTATTTACAACCTTGGACTTTTGAACCTGTGTTATTGAGAAAAGAAATATTTGCTGGGTTACTCAGATACTTCTGCCTTAAAGTAAGGCCTTGATGTCTTTGAAAAGTTCCTTGGGATTATGGAAAAGCACATGCATAGTCTTTGGACAGGAATGAAACGGGCTTTGTTTCAGCTGTTTGTATATGACCTTCAGGAATTCTGAAGTCCTTTAATATGGCACAGAAGTGTTAGCACTGGATACAAGCATAAGCCTTGCATTGCTGCTTTATAGAATCACACCTCTTATCAATGCCAAGAGTAGGCATTTATAACTTTTTTTCTCTCTAGTGTTCTTCACGTGCAAGAGAATTGTGGAAAGTAAGCAAGCTTAAAAACCAAATTGCAATGATGGGAGCAAAGGTATCTTCATTATTTATTAAATCACAGAGGGCTGTTAAACCTAACAGCATAACCTGAAGTTCCAGTCAACACTCTGCATAAAAAGAAGCAAATTACTATATAAAAAAATCAGTTTAGCAAGTTAAGTTTAGAAATGTGGATGTTTTGTTACACATCTAATATCTGCCTTTCAGTAATGGAGGACTCCAGTTTGCTTAGCTATGCCTCATACATCAGTTGCTGTATATCAAAGTGTTTTAAATAATATTTAAAACTCCGTAAATGTATTTCCACAAATTACTCTTTGTATTCTATGTGAATTCATCCTGCTGCTTTGTGCAATGGTATCTTTATATAAACTTGTTTAAAATTAAGCCTTTTTTGAGACCATGGTATCAGATTTTGCACTTAAAATCATAAAGTTAGGATTATTTGAATACTGATTTTGAAATCTAAATCTCTTGTTGAATTTTTATGTCCATCAGATTTCTAATTATTATCCTTTTTCACTCTATTCCTGCCTTTATTCACAATTTAGAATTATTTTTTTTTAGAAGAACTTGAAGAGTTGATCAAAATTTGTAAATCTCAGTTGTGCCCTCAAAGTATAGGTTTTGGCAAAATTTAGATCCCTTAATCTAAGAGGGCAAGAGAGACAAAAAGTCTGATAGAAACATAAAATAATGGCATTTCATTTGCCTTGTGATACTGTGCTCTTGATTCAATCCAAACTTGAAAAGATTGCTTCCCATCTAAGTGAAAGTTTCACCTGGAATTTAGAAACAAGATGTCCCTATTCGAAAATCACTTTAAAGATCCAGTATATTGTGTGCTTGTTAAGAACAGAGCAGAAAACCACCTTCCATTTCAGTGGAATGGGAAGGAGGAAGAAAGAGAAGGCAGCTGGGTTTTTGCATAATAGTCTAATGATTAGTACATTTCTCAGTTGTGGGCTATGTTAGAGTCAGATTTAATTCGCTCCTCAGCCTGAGGGAATTCACATACCCCACTTTCCAGCTTGGCCTAAATTCTTGTCTCCTCTTCTAATATTTTTCCCCCTTGAAATCTTTTCTGTCAAGCATTTTACTCTGTCCCAGAAAGGTATCGTGACCTTTCTCTGTAGGAAGAAAGAAAACTGCAGAACTTAGTATTTCATCACATGGCTACTGCCACACCTCCTTAATTGAGTGAAGAAGGAATAAGAAACCAACATCAGGAAGCATTATGTGAAGAGTTTTCTAAATGTCAGCACATGCATTCCCCAGACTTTTCAGCACTGGGAAGACTTAAAGGTAATTTGTCAGAGAGAAAGAACTGATCGAGAATTCACCCATGTAAATCGATGACCTTTTAGTCAAAAGTAAGTCTCTTAGCTAGTAAAGATGCAGCATTACTTATAAAAGAACAAAATACTAATGGGCCAATCTGAGCCTTATGAAGTATCTACTTGTAGATATAAAGATACGGTTCAAGAAAAAGATGGTCTGCAACAGGATTAAGAAGACTAGAGTTCATTTTATGCCTTGCTGTAGAGCTGTGAGGTTCTATTAGGAGAGCTGTCTGGAAAATCTTGGTTCATACAGCATCTAAATCCATTAACCAATTTTTTTAAAGTGCTCAGCAGCTAACTCCACCCTCTCAAAAAGCATTTTCAGGGCTGAGCTTCTTTTCAAAGGGGTTTATAGCACTATTCTACCGTCTGAAAACATGAATATATGTTAGGCATTCATTATTGCAGTAGCAGAAATGAAACTAACCAGTTAGTATTATATAAAAGGCCTTTTAAACAGCAGTCTTCGTTAAAAGAAAGATTCAAGCTTTGATCATTCCTCATGATGACTGCAGCTTTAGTATTCCTGACACCTGTATCAGAATGTGTTTCTCCTCAAATATTGTTTTAACTGTTCATATGACTTCAATGTTGTGATTTTGTTGCAGTGTGTTCCGAACTGTGTAAATAGGAAATCACAAACTGGATTCTGAAAGGGAAGAAAATACAGCATTGAGCAAACAGATGCTACTTTCTGGCAGATCTATTTTTAATAAATTCTGTTATCAAAGAATAAGTGATATAAAAAGATAATATTATAACCAAATTATCAGCAATTGCCTGTGATTCTCATCTTTGGGTAGTATAATTCTGAAGCTACCTTTATTAAAAATCAGTGGATATAACAGTGAAAGAAAACCATGAGATCAAGGTTTGCTCTGATACATAATAAAATATTCAGAATGGACGGAGATCAGCTCCAAGCTCAATCTGATATTCTTTCAAGAACCAAGAGTTGTTGAGGCCTAGAAATACAAGCTGTTTGTTGTGCTTTTCATAAGTAGCACTAAATTATCTATGTGTGTGAGACCCATTGCAGTGCCTGTACACGGAGATCACTGAGTGGGATGAGAACAATGAGAGCTCACCAGAGTGGGGAGCAGAAAATGCCTGGTGTTACAAGCTGGGAGAAAGATATGCTCCCAGGTGGCAATGCCTACTGAAAAAGAGATATCTTCAGTCCAGAGTTTTCTTCAAGTTATCCACCAATGTTGCCACTGCTTATTGTTGATGATTGGGAATATGCCTTATGTAAGAGTGAAGAGAACCACACAGTGCTCTGTGAAAAACCACCAGCCAGAATTTGCTCTAGGACAGACAGGTGCTGCTGCCAACTTCTCTGCTCTACTTGGCTGTTTTGTAACTGGTGCCAGTGGATATTTTGGTCCTCCTCCTTTACATAATGTAAACATTGTATTAGATGTGCAAATGCAGACAGTAATAGCTTTTTTAATTATCTCTGTCACTTCCGATGCTTCAAAGTCTGTGTCCCAAGTATGCTTAGGAAAGACAATAAGCTTATACATTGAAAAAATATAACCAATATTAACCTAATGTAGATGAGTACATCTTCCTGCTCTTCAGCAGATCCTTGCTGAAGCAGTATCATCTTTCCACTGTTAAAAATTTATTGAGTGTGAAACAGTCGATGAAATTCAGAACTAAGATGAAATTTAATGGAATGTCCTTAAACTTGCATCTCAGTGAATTAAGCATTTAAGAAAATCTGTTTCTCTTTGCACGTTATCTTGATCTTGTAATGTGAGATCACTAGCTGTTGCATAGAAAATATAAATCGAACTGATATTCATAAGAGTTTCATTTTGACATCTTATGGAAACACACACGCAAATATTTAGCTTTTGTTGAACTGTGATGGATTAAGAAGATGGAAGAAGACCACATTTTTGCAAGAGAGTATTTTTCACTATTGCCTCTGCATGTAAATATTTTCTTGAAGAATTGCATAAAATTCTGGTCCAAAAGATCTTCTAGTAATGCAATTGTTCCCCAAATGTGGAACCTACACTCAGACATTACTGTCATTACAGCATGATCTGTCCTGTATTAATGGGCAAGCAGAAATTCCTTTTGAATGTATCATTCATGTGTAAGTAACACAGACATCAGGAAAAAGCCTAGCTGTTGCACTCAAGGAGGTAAAGCTGTGGGTTATTTCCTGTTATTTCTTCCACTTTCATGTGGAGTTAGTATTGACTCCACAAAGCAAAGGCCACAATGCACATTCCCTTGAGTAGCTAAGGTTGTACAGCACATTTTATATAGCAGCTGCACAAGTTGCGACTCATTAATAAATTTTTACAATCACACGTTCTTTGAAATTTAAAAAACTGTAGAGAAAAACTCTTTTATGAACAACTGGAAATATTTAAAATGCTATATAAATATTGTCATTACAGATTACTTCCCTGTAATCTTTCATTAATTCTTGTATTCAGCACATGTGTACATCTTAGATGCCAACAACTCATAAGGATCGGGCTGTTTCTTCGTCCTGTTAAGCTGAATCCTTTTAAAAGTTCCTTTTCTTCCTGCTTCCTACTCTTCATATCTTCTTAATGATATAATAACTGCATTAATTTATTTGCGTTGTGCAACAATGAAATAAACACTGAATTATGATTTCACCTTATCACGAACTTGGAAAAACATCTTTACTTCTCATTTACTTTTTAACCCATAATTTGGACATGGTTGTTAAACTCTCTTTTACTTTTTGTGCAGGTTCTTACCTGTGCAAAGCTTTAGGGTTTATTGGCTTTTTCCTGTTGCTTATAATGTCATTTATATTAATGAATGTACTTTTGCAACACTGCTCTGAAGGTGGAAAGTGCTGACATACCAAGAGATCAAGCAACTTGCCAAGGATAACAATGGCTGTTTGTATCAGAGCCAACTGTGATTACATGCTGTACTTCATCCTCAGCCTTTCTTGCTGAAATGAATATTGTCAAATCATCTCTGCGTTCTAGCACATCAACTTCATTTTCTCAGGCTGGTACTTCCTTTGTTTTGATGGTTGCCCTAAATAGGCAAAATGAGATGCCGAAAAGCTCTCAGATCAGATAGTGTGAAGTTTAGCAGAACCTTCACAGAAAATCAAGAAAAAGATGAACTGCTCTGAACTGCTTCTACAACCGCTGGCTGTAGAACAGCTACTCTGAATTCCTTTTCCTCAGAAAGAAAAAGTAAGGCACCGGCAGAAAAACACATTTTCCAGCCCCTTGGATTTAGTCAAGGGGAGCTCCCTGAAGCTGCTGTTCCTGCTGCTTTGTTGTGGGAGAGCAGCAGGGCTGGTGGCACAAAGCATTTCAGTGGTTTGTCCATCACCAGTATGCCAAATGGGAAGCTAGTAGTTGGAAAAGGACCATCACACAAGGTTTTCATTACCTGTAGCTGTTGACATAACCTGGTGCAGTGACTTCTGAACAGGGATCTGGACACTGATTTGCTGTTTTTACCTTCTAGAACAGAAAATTGGTCAAGAGTGTTCTGGGACAGGTTTCCCAGAAAGAGTTCCTATAGTATAAATGTCCTTTCCCTGACCTGTTGTCCAGAGTACATATACACTACTATATAACCAAATAAGACATTATGCTTCTGTTTCTAAATGTTTAAACATGATTTGATTTGTCTGTTTAATGCACTGATACTAGCTGAAGAATGGTGCTTAGTTGAGCCCATCTGCTTTGCCCTATGGAGAAGGCAGAATATAGATGTTTGGTGGGGAAGGTTTCAGTTTCTCCTTTTTACAGCATCATTAGGAAGCTGTCGCTCTAATAATAATAATTCCCATTTGACATCATGGCGCTAAAAAGAAATCACTGCTGACATCAAAAATGAGGTGATATTTCAGCAGTATTATTTCACTGAAGATAAAATGGAAGTCTTTATTACTCCCAATGCTTTTAAAGAAAGCTGAGCAAGGCTTATACTGACCCTGGAGCTTATATACCTTAATGCATCTCTAACCAGTATGAAATAAGAAAGTATAATTGTTACTGCTATATTTTTTGGCTGTCCCTCCTTAGAACCAAGAATTTTGTGCCTCCTTAAAGGAAAACAATCAGCACAATTATCTTTACTTTCTCCATTATTTAAAATTTATTCAAAAGACCCCAAACACTAAGCGTATTACAAGAAATGGCAATTTTCTTACAAACTTTATATCGGAGGCTTTACTGCGAATCCATAGAGATTTCATAAAGAGGTCTGAGCTCTGAAGAGGTTACCCTGAACAGGGTTACAAGTTTTATTTCACTTTTTATGGATAAGTATTTTATTCTCTCTGAACTTCTTGTGCACATTGCTGTGTGAATTGCTTGCCATTAGAAGGACACAGCCAAGGTCTGTTTCATCAGTTGTAAACAATATTTTTTTCTGCTTTTGTTTGTGATAGCACATTAGAAGCTCCCTTTCCTACCCCCATTTCCCTTTCCTTTGTACAGACATACTCAGTTAAATTTCTAGTCTTTGTATATTTTTCTGCCCTAAACCAAACAATATAGCACATCAGTGAGTGTCCAAATGTACTTGGAAAAGAGTGTATCTGCCCAAGTTTATTGTAAATACTTCCTGAAGTCGAAATCTATTTTGGTATATTGCTGTTTGGCTTTGGTTTTGGTTTTTTTTTTTTTTTTATGTTAGCAGACATATGAAGAGTAATATAGACTGCAAACAATTACAGCAACAGGATGCAAGTTCAGTGCCTTTAAAATTCACAGTATTGTTCTAATTAAAAGAAGTTAAAGAAATACGGATTCTTCCCATGGCTTCTCTTTACAGAACTGGTCACATACTTGCAAGTAGTGTCTCTTCTCTATAACAGGAAGATCCTCATCAAAATGTTTCTTAGTCTTTTCGCAATCAATCAAGCTTAAGAAACTTTTGCAATTAAATGTGGTGGCATCATCAAGTAATTTTGTTCCTAGAAAATATGTTTATAACAGACCAGTCACAGCTCATCTGCTGTTGAGTTACTGCTTCTCAGTTATTATCAAAAATAAGATCTGAATTCTTACAGGCATGTAAAAAAGATATTAATCTGAAATGAGGTCTGCACTTTCAATATAAACAGGTCTCATTCTAGGTACAAATAGTTTGGGTGTTTTCCCCAAGACTGTGCCTGCATGAACTGAATGCTTAATGTAAGTTCATGTGAACAAAATGAGCCCGTTTACTTTGCACATAGTTTTGAAGGTCCAGGCATGCTTTTTCTCTGAAATATTAGATAAACGTTTCTCTTCTTGAGAATCATTACCGTATTAGCCTTTTCATTCATTTCTCCCTGCTCAGGTGCTCAGAAATGTATTCTTTCTCCTAACTAAATCAATGGCTTTCAGTTTTTGTCATCCTTCACATTGTTGTACTGTCACAAAGACTACGTTGGTTAGGAAAGTCCATCACTAGACCTAGCACTGTGTTTAAGAGATACCTAAATGCACAGCCCTGTTTTAATTAGCTCACAGGGCATTGCTGGACCCAGCTGGCTCTCCTGCAGTCACATGCCCAGGGTTAGGACTGGACAGTTCTTCCTGAGGAAGCAAGGAGCTGATTCACAACACAAAAACATCCATTACGGGTTGTCTTCAGTCACTTCATAGTCCTATGCATTCATAAATTTTGATATGGTTGCAAGATGCAGACTTTGATGGTACAAAATTCACAGAAGAGCTTTAGATCACTGGAGCAACCACAGGCATGTTTATGTTGACAATTTATCAGCTCTTCTCTGTAAAGGAAAATTGTTTTTTAGTGCCTACCTATTAGCAATCACATGCATATTATGAAATTGAGTTTTGGGGTGGATAGCCTGCCGTCTGTCTTTTCTGTATTTTTTTCACAATGCATCATGCTAAAGTTAAAACTTTCTGTGCCTCAAAATGGTGTAAAATATGAGATGTCTCAAGACTTCAGGGTTGCTAGGATGATAACTAATTAATATATATCTCAAGGAGATGAGAATGTTTTCTTCATAAACTCTCCCTGGTTCAGGAGTATTTTGTGTGTGAAATGGAACTGCAAATGCTGATGTGGAGAATGAGAAAGATGTGTTCAGTTTCTTTTCTGTGTTCTGATATGCTAAGATTTTATCAATAATATTGTTTTCCTGTAAAAATACCTGCCTCGGAGAAAATCTGCTGTGTAGCTGTCAGGATTACACCTTTCAGAATATGCCTGTGATGATTTTGTTAAATTGATAAAAACAGAACACTCTGCTATGTAGAAGGATTGCAGAAAAGAATATTCCGAGGTCCTTTCATGTGTAACAGCACTTGTATGGCAGTACGTTTATTGTGCTATAAATTCCATCACTGATTTTGGCCATTTCAAATTGATTCTGCAGTAACTGTAAGTAATGAACCTTACAGACAGAGCCAAGGGGGAAAAAAAAAACAAACCAAAACAAAAAAAAACCCGCACAAGCCAATAAACTTGTGGCTGTAGGAATACAAATTGTAGAGTTCATTTAGCCTCAGTTTTTATCAGATGATGCAGCCAATACCCCACAAAGCCAGAAAATATATCCAAGAAAATATACAGTGTCATAGCTCTGGCTTGTTTTAAATTTAGTAGCTAAACTGGACACTCAATTATTCAAAGTACATGTATCTACAAGGTGTCCTGTGGATTTCACCTGAGATTTAAGGAAGGTACTTAGCATAATGGGATGGCAAAATAGGAGAAAGTATAATAGAAGTGACTTAAATGGGATAATGAGCCAAATCCTGAGCTGTTTTACATGCTCTCTTACTTGGTCTAAACAATACCAGACATCACTGGATTTTATGGGGTACAGATCAACGTGCAGTGGACTACTAATGACACCAGGTCAAAATATATAAATGTCTCCAAAATTTACAAATGCTCCTAACCTATTTCCCTTTCTTTACTGGAAAGTTCTACCAAGTCAACAAGAACGATGTGATGTCTCTTCTCTAGGCATCTTTAACAATTCCATAGATTTTAACAGAGATTTATGCACTTGATAGAGATTTCTATTAGATGGTTTTAAAACTCATCAAAAAGATACTGTTCCATGACTTTTCCCATGAGTTTTGTAGTTTTCTATTACATTCTATAGGAATCTACTGATCTTGGTTTTTTAAATATTGTATACATTTCTTACAATCTTATAAACAGATGCCAAGGTCATTTAGGCTCTTATTTTGCAAATAAACCATGGATCTAGTCCCACTAAATCAGCGGGCTGGTAATGTGATTAAAACATTTATGAATGTATAAATATGTTCTACTTTTAGTTGTTACATGAAGAGCTAACTTCAGATTTTAAGTCAAATTCTGAAAAGACTGGAGCTTTCTTCTACATAGTTTTCTCTACATTGCAGGAGAGAGACATAAGGCCATGTTTTATTCTCTGTGCAAAAATAAATAAGTCTGTGTTGGGTTCCTACAAGCCCTGCAGCACTTCTATGCATCACAGCTTGCCCACTCATGAATTTTAGAGTCTGCATTGAGTGCTAAATTTATTTTATATGTCTTCTTGTACCTAACTGTGCAGTTTTATCTTATCCTCTGTATTATCTGTGAGAGATATTAAATCCTCATTTTGAGATCAAAATGCTTGGGTCCATTCTAGCCTTATATAGATCACAAAGAAACCCATTATCTAAGGTATATTCCTTGCCTCTCTCTATAAAAATGTCTGGTTTTTTAATTCGTCCAGATTATAGCAGCAGTCTGAAAAGCACACAGAGGAAAAAAGACACGGAGACTGAGGCTTTCAGTTAAAAACCAAATATGGTGAAAGTCATAACAAAATAATGAGAGTTGGGAACACTATTTTTCTCTCAGTCTCTGCTGTTTTTTGTTGCAATGAGGAACACAGTGAGTGAGCCTGAAGTTTTGTGAATAGCCCCTGGTAACCAAGAGCAAAGAAACCTTACTCATTATCTCTATGCCCCTTCTGAATAAACATTTCAGCCATCATAAATGAATGTGACATGAAGGGCAAATGAATGGCTCTCATTCCAGATGAGAAACACTTGACAGCTGAGCAACCTGAAGGTTGTTGTGAAGGTACAGATCCTCTAACCACTGGATAATGGGGCAAACTTACATTTATTTCAACAGGACTTCAGATGCATCATGTTCTTAAAGGAGACATTCCTGGCTTTGCAGAGAATAGGTCCTAGGTGTTCAAACTGACTTTTGGTTAGGGCTGCAGTGAGTAAAAGACAGAGCTGTCCAATTTTTTTCTTGTTATTTTATTAAATTATATAGAAAAACTTAGTCAAATATAGGGAAAGTCCAGCATGGATTGACACATGGCATGCAACACCTCTACTGTATCTCATTTATAAATGTGATTGATGTGGAGGTAATTTCTTGGTAACCTGTTTTTCAAAAAAACAAAAGTATTCTAGGTGGTGGGTTAGTAATAGAAAATTAATCTTTGCATGTTAAACTTGCCAAGTTTTGATTTAATTGTGTGAGTATATCAATTAATAAATGTTAAGCAATCAACAGAAAATCAGTGAATTAAAAATTACTAAATTGATTCCAAGTGCAGATAAAGCAAGAGGCTGCCGTAATTCTTCAGTGTAGATTCAAGAACACGAATCATATCTCATCAGTTCTTGCTCCCCATTTATCCACATCTGGCAATTTGAACAATGCAGGTTTATTATGATTTTAACAAATAAATTGCTATCTATAGTCTAGCTTGCTACATTAAGTGGATTATAGAAACAAATCATAAATAGTAGTCCATTTGTAGCTGTCAAAGAGAAAGTCAGAGCTTTATAATGACCATCCATCTCCAAGGCACATACAAGTTTTTTCTTCAAAGAGAAATCATGTACTTTGTTTGGGTGGACTTTAGCTAGTAATGACAGTACAGTTTCTTGAAATACCCACAAAATTTATTTGATTTTGGGTCACAAATCTATTGAAAACTTAGGGTGGTTTGACATGAAACAGATATCACCCCTCAATATTTCTGTGCAAATTGGATTTGAGTGAAAGTATATACATATGAAAGTTTTTGAATTCTTCAAAAGTTTCAGGAGATGCTTAGGATAGTACTGGAGGCTTACAGGTCACATATCTATGGAAAGGAGCTTGAGCCCAAGATCCAAACGTTTCTGAGCTATTGCTATCAGTGCCACTGAACACACAGTTTGTATATCTCTATTAATTTGTCAGTATTATCACATTTCATTTCACAGAATTGTGCAAAATAAGTCTGTATACTCATTCTCTTTTTTTGAAGAAAGTCATGAAGAAATTTGTTTCCGTAAGGATGTGTCCTAATAGACATGTTCCTTTCATATGTATTAATTTATGGTGCTTAGTGTCTTAGCACAAGGGAGCTCATAAGCTAGGACAGTTCTACTGAACCTAAAAGAAAAGTAGATTTGGTAAACATCTGAGTAAGTACAATATGTCAAGGAAAAGTTAAAGACTTTTGCAAAACTTTCTCAGGGAACCAGCAGGATTTCCATTTGATACAGAGAAGCTGCACTTGGAGATATTCAAGGCGAGGCTTGATGAAGCCCTGGGCAACCTGGTCTAGTTGAGGGTGTCCCTGCGACTAGATGGGGGACTAGATGACCTTTGGAGGTCCCTTCCAGCCTGGAGGATTCTATGATTCAGCGTGGGAATCAGCACAGTCCCTGACCAGAAGTCTGAAAGAAATTTAGCTGCCAGTGGAGGGAGAGATTCCCTCATTGATAAAAAATTAAAAACACAAAAACAAGAATGATCAGTTTTCTCAGTTTAGATGGTCACTGCTGCTTTTACACAGAGATTGCTGTTCGTGGGGTCTTTGGTTCTTAAAACATTCATAAATTAAACGGAAACCAAGGTGAACAGGAAAGTTACAGTGCTTAATGAATTGTAAAAATGTAAGTCTGGTGTGAACAGTAGCTCGAGAACTTCATGATTTTGTGTGAAGGAGCTATAAAATAGCAGATAAAATTAATTTGAGGTAAATGTAAAGTAATACATATGGGAATAAAAGAACTCTGGTTGTATACATACAAAGAGATTTGAACAATCTGTTGCTGCTCAGAGAAGACACCTTGGAGCTGTAATGGGCACTCTATGAAAAAAACAGCACAGTGCTTAGTAATGGTCAAAAAGCAAACAGAGTAATAAGAAGTTATTAGGAAATAAATTAAAAATTAAACAGAAAATGTCATTATACCACTGTATGAAACAGTGGCTTTCCTTATCTTGAATATTTATGCACTTGTTAGCCCACTTCATCTCAAACTGAAGATTGTAGAACAGAAAAGTGACAACATTGATCAGCACTGTGTAGTAGCTGAAATATACCTAGGAGATTCAGCTTGGAAGAAAGGTGTCTAAGAAAGCACATGATGGAAAACATCAGTATATAGAGAAGGTGAATAGAGTACGATTCCTGCAGTCTGTCAATAGGTAGGGTGGAGAACAAAATTTAAAGCAGTAAATGGCAAATTCAGAACAAGTAAAAAGAGATGCTTACTGATTCCAGAATTCAACAGCGAAAGAGGGTCACAGGGCACTATGAGCACCAAAAGCTTACCAAAGAACATGTCTGTGCCTTGGGAAGTCCTGGGATAATGCACAAATGAAGTGCCATTATATGCTTGCCTAATCTGATACTGCCCCTTAGCTTGAGTGACACACTGAGGGTAATGATCTAGACAGGCCTTTGGTTTGACCTGCTACAGCTGCTCTTCAGGACACAGCTGCTTTTCCAGAAGGGCTGTCATGATGTGCCCCTAGTCTGCTCCGGCAGCCAGGGTCTCTGTAAAGCCACTTTAGAGCTTGGGGCTTGCAGTTTGAATGCCCGATACTTATCTAGACCATGAGAGACCCTTTTAAAGCTGTTCAAATGTAATGCTGAGCACGTTCAAAGAACTACTGAGACTAGGTGTTGGAAGACATGAAGAAGACTCTTGCCTCTCATCCTATGATCATTCCTTTTCGCCATCTGGATGTGGAGGCACTACTAGCCACCTGCAGCAGCTTTTCTGAAATTTGCAGTTGTATTTTACATAAAATCAGAACATATACTTTGCTGTATGTATGCCCTTCTAAATTGAAAATATGTAGTTTATATTCATATAAGTGTCACTGATGAGAGGAAGATGAAGGCATATAATAATTATGGGAAATTAATCTTTTTTGCCCACATCTCCACCTTAGCTTCTGTCAGAGTTGTGACATTCTGCTGAAACCTCACACATTCTGTTGTCCAAGATCTTTCAGTGCAATTTGTGTGTTTGTATACAGCCAGTGGAAATTGTGCCATGCTAGAGGAAACCATGCAGGCATTAAACTAAACAAAACAGTTGCTTCTCTGCGTAAGAGCCTGTACCAGAAACCATTAGCACAAACAGAGAAATCTTGGTATTAATGAAATTCAAATGATAGTTTTCAACTCTTTTTCAAAGTGTGTGCCTGCTTTACTATGTGATAGACTCAAATCTTCCTACCCATTAAGCCATAAAATAAGGAAGAGATAATATGACTTTTCTTGACTAACCTCAGAACAAATTCTTGAGTTGTAACCCCAGGTGGAGAGCTTGTGTAGAACATAAACATTACTGACTCAATCAAGGATAAGTTGGGGAATTTGATTCTGTCTTTACAAAAAACAGCATTTTCTACTCTTTTTTTTTTTTCTCTGTGTCTGGGAAAAATGAATTAATATCAGATATTTTGCTTTATCTAGTCCTTGCTCACTGTGCAGAGAATCACCTAAGGTAATTGTTGAGCTACTAAGAACTACATCAAACAAAACAGTATGGGGGGAAAAAATAACAAAACAAACAAACAAACAAACAAAACCTTTATTTCTCCCTCCAAAGACAGAAATAAAGACACTACATCTGAAAAATGTTTATTATTGGTCATCTTTAGTGCAACAAGATGTGGTTGCGCATACAGGATTCAAGCATTTTTTAAAAGACCGTTCCACCCTTTCTGCTGCAGAATTATGTAGCCAGTTCCCACCCCACCCTCTCACCCCACCCACCCCTAATACTCTGATAAAACACTTTGGAACTGATGCAACAACAATCCTTTTTCAGGTTTCATTTTTACTGCTGGCAGGAGCACCAGAATTCTGGAATAGTGAGCTCCTAGAGAGTTTGCTCATGGGCAGGGATGACAATTCCTTTATTAGAACCCTGCACACTTCAATAGCTAAATGCTTTCAACTTTCTTTAAATGGTATTAAGGAAAAAATATCCTCAAGGCATTATTTTTAAAGGGGACTTCAAACATTCTGTGAGGGGAAAAAAATGCAACACATTTGAACACCAAGGGATTTGCAGTGGAAAATCTGTTAAAGTGGAGCTATCTTTTGAGTTTCAGGGTTAAATAAGTATTGGCCATAAATCAGGGATGCAGACTACCAAATATTCTGGGGCATTCCAGATTCCTAGTTCAGACCAGAAGTAGCCAGATTCTGTAATAGATAGTTTAGAAGTAACTTAGTTATGTTAGCTAGATTTTAAATTAGCTGTTACATTTATTCCTCTGAATTCACCACATGAAATCCATTATAACGTTTGCTGGAAGTATAAGAAAATCCCGGGTTCTTAATCTTTTTTACTATATAGACTTAATTCTGCAATAACTCAATATTAGATATTTTCAAGTTTATATTTAAAAGCAGCTGTGAAGCTAGCAGATATGCAAGTGTAAATCTGCTCATCTTGAATCCTGCTGCAAATGGTCTGCTCTGGAGGTCATATCAAAGAGATTCTTTTTCCAGCTTAAACCTGTCTTTTCTAAATAGATCTCAACCTGATCTCATTTAATGCATTGATGTCTGGTTTCTTAGTCATTATATTTGCTGTATTACATATCAAAAGGACTCTTGAGAAATTCTTCCGAATTGATAATTCTAATTTCTTATGTATAGCTACTCTATATTCAGTCCGAGGACAGCTGTATTGTATGCTAAACCACGAATCGTAAAAATTGATCCCTTTGTATGTAGGTTTGTATTAAATTGAGGTACTTTATTTTTTCCTGTTTGTTGCCACACATGGGTTCCTGGTGTCAGTTTGTATTTGGCTGTTTGAGCATATTAAAGTTTTGCTAGTGCTTATGATGTTCTTGCCAAGAGCGCTCTTGCAGCAATCTGCACTAGAACAGTCTTTGTGCCAATTACTTCAAATAGTATTCTGTTATAAAACCAATTTTTATGGCTACTTTTTCAGGTTGCAGTGTGGTGATTTCATTTAGTTTCTTCTTTTTCCATTTTTTTAACGTTGATCTTCTTCAAATGCATGTAAGTTTTAGATTATGAAAAAATAATGCGGTGTTGATAGATTGAGTTGTTAATAAGACATCTTAAAAAGGAAAAGGGTTCAAAGGTATTAAAGTAAAACCTGGCATGTTGAATTACCAGCACTGCATATATTGAAAGGATACTATTTCATAGTAGAATGTTTGGAGCTCTTACTGGGGGGGTGATTATGAAAATGGAAACCTTTGCCATTATATAAAGCAATATAAATAAAAATTATAATGTGTAATGACTCAACACAACATTTCTTGAGCTTATATTATAGGAGTGATTTCAGGAGAGCCGGTTGTTGTAGCCGGGGCTACATCTTTTATTTATAGAAAACCAGTTTGTTAATCCACAGCAATTAATAAAAAATCGCAACACAGGAAGGAAGGCATGATAACGTATTTTACAATACAAATATCCTTTTGAATAGAGGATCTTGGTCATGCAACTTTTACTGCTGCAAGAAATGCCAGTGCAGTACTGGACTTCAGAATTCTGATTTGGGAGCCATCATGGTGATAAAGATATATACATGTCCATATACAGTGCAGGACTCTGCACTATGCCATACTAAACCATAACTGCTAATCAATTATCCAAAATAATAAAATGGAAATGCTGTTATGTAACAGAATTAAAAATCAGACATTAATTGAGGGTCTAAAAACAAATCTAAAGGATCTCAAAATGTAAATGTATTTCTGTTATTCTTGAGCAAGCTCTGATCTGCTGTTCATTTCTCAGACTATTAGACTATTAAGATTTGATAACTCTTGAAGATACTTTTAGGGTTTGTTTTTTTTGGTGTCAGCTTCAGGAATTGTTTATCATACAACAGTTTTCTCTGCTTCCACAGAGAAGGGGTAGTTTATTCTTTAGGGAACCCTAACTGAGCCACATCCAAATCAGGGAGCTTCATATGATAAATATAACATGGGCAATGCCAGATTCTTGTTTTGTCTTTGCTCTTTTGGAAAGTTAGAAGCTGTCCCCACTCCCTTCCCTCTAGTTTATCATGTAGTGAGAGGCAAGTGAGAGATAAGAGGTTGTGCGTTCTGAGGTTGAGGAAGAGGTGGAATTAGTTATCCAAGTAGCTTTTCCTGTCAGTGCTCAAAACACGAACTTTTATGCAGAAGAGAAGCTGCTCCCTGTGGTGTACTTGAATGAAAGTGACTATGGCTACTGTGTTTGCTACTGGTGTCATTATTACTCCTATGCAATGACTAACACTACTCAGGTCGTTTTAGGGATTGAGCAAAAGCTGTGAGCTGAGCCTGCCAAGCCAGGGTGTTTCTCATGTGATGCTTGTCTTTAAGCACCCAATGAGCTTGAGGTCTCAAGAGGATACTTTTTTTAAACCCCTTAGGATTAGCCTAAATTCTCTCTCTGACTCGTTTAAGTAGCAAAACAGCTTTTGAATCTTATTATTTGGAGAGAGTGATATCAGAGGAAAGATGGGAAAAGCCTAGACTGTCTCAAAAAACTAGTATTGACTTTTTAACAATACAATACGTCCTGAGACCAAATATGCTGTTTAAACATAAATACCATTTCCATTTTCAGACTGTCTTTTGCAGGTGTATTTGAGGGGATTTGAAATGTACTTGTAGATGGAAAAGAGGCTATTGACCTTGAAACTATGTATGTGTTAGGAATAATGTTCACCCTCCTTGAAATCCGACTCATATTCTTTGAATGGGTGCTCAAGACCACAACTCTTCACTGTGGTTCAGGTGACATTCAGTGCATAACTGAATTAAGACTGACTGCATTTTACTTACAAAGCTGTTTCTCGGGAGTCACAGAGTGCTGCCTGCTCTCTTTTTTTTTTTTTTTTTTCAATCCACCATGGTTCAGAATGACTCACGGGCAGTTGCACTCACGACTAATTTCCTTTGATCTGGTGTGGACTTGATATAGTAGGGCAAGGTTTGTGTGTAGAAGAAATGTCTTTTATTAGAGGGACTAATATAGAGAGAAAACCAGTTTTTCTGTTTTATTATTCTGTTACACCGCCCAAAAGTAAAGGTAAATGATACTTGTGAAATTGGAGATGAGTGACGTTAACAAGGAAAAAAGATGATGTGATGGTTATTTGATAGATGAAAAGAGAGAGTAAATCTAACATCGATACAACAGGAGCATATATCTACAAACTTTACCTTTCTTCAACTTCATTATCTGCAGGATGATTGATCAGGTTTCTGGGCATGCAGGAATCCCCAAGAGTGACTGCTGGGCATGTGCAAAGTACTTTACATGGCTCAAGCACAAATCCAGTGTGTCCTTATGTGTTAAGCTAACTGTACACATGATGGAGAATTGATGTTAGTGCACAGCAAGTTGGAGGCATGTGGGACACATCAAACTTGCTGCACGTGGGATGATCCAACATATTGCAGATGTAGCAGCTCACTCATTTTCAAGACCAAAATGTCATGCTCCATGGGGCCTGCGGTAGTAAGAATACTGCAGTGTTTATAGAAATGCAGTAAGTCTGAGCATGGTATATGCAAGTATTACTGGAACACAAGGCCTCACTGGACCTCTTTGATCCCAACTGCTGCTGAATCGTAAGTGATGTATTTTCCTGAAGCTTTCATGAAGACTGGGAGAGCAGACTTTGGTCTCAGTGAGGATGGGGCTGTGGAACACCAGAAATTAATGGCTTGTGATCATGAGAAAACATAAGCAAACAGAATTTTGTAGTGACTACAGTGGGGTACAGGTAGGAAAGAAGAGAACTGTGGTACGTAAAGAAACCTACACCAAAGTTTAAGTTGACAGACATGGATATATTTTGATGTCAGAAAAGGGGAACCTTTAGGCTATTGCTGTGTGATCTCTAGATGTGACAGTGGACTCTGTTTTCCTTGAAAAGTCCAGAGGAAAGGTTGCTTCCAAATGCTCAGTCTTCACTTAGAAATCACCTGAAACCATATAGGAGCCCCTTACTTTGTGGAGTGTTAAAACATTTGTCTCACTAGTTTCAAAAGCAGTTTTTGAGATGCATGTCCATGTATCTGTGAGTGAAGGAGCACACAACTCTTCAAAAAAATGTCAGAACTTGGCTGCAGTTTGATAATTCCTCAGCCAATTTTAGCAGTTCAAATTAATTATATTTTAAAGATTTAGGCATTGATTTTGGAAGTATAAAGTAACATCTTTGAGAGACCAAAATAAGTATATTTATCCTTGTGAATCACAGTTGTTTCTGTAAAGGGGGGAAACTGTATGTGCGAGTTGTTCATAAGACAGCTAAATAAATATCTAGGTGTGCAAACTGTATTAGGATATTTTCATACACGACTGTCTTCTCAAAGTTTGGGTCTAAGCAGCAATTTTAAATGCTTCAAATTTAATATCACATCAAAAGAAATGAGTCGGAAGGATCACTTCTGCCAGTGCTGTGGTTTCAATCTTATAATAAATTGGCACAGTGATTTACACAGAGAACAAAGGAAATAGTTTAGAAATTTCTCTCCAATGGAAGTTCAAGTTCTGAAGAACAGAGACATCTGAAAGGTGAAATTCACAGATTTTTCATGCTTGCAGGTTTTTATAGCCTCTGGTAATGCATGTCCTTACTCTGACATCACATGTATGAGAAAAAATGGATGTAATATTTAAACATATCTTTTGACAAAGAGAGTATTTCCATCTCCAGAGGTGAGATTTAGCTTTAAAGGATGATGAGTAGGTTCCAGATGTGTTTTTCAATCACTGGGCTTTCCTTTCCTTAAGTATTGACAGAGGGAAGGTTTTATCAAGGTCTTTGTGATGTGCTTGTTTATAATGAGGAGACATTAGTGGAGCACATCTAAGTGCTTATCGCTAACAGATGACTAAAGAGAGCATATGGCAGGGAAAAGAAATATATATTTGTCCAAGCAGTGTGGCTTGTTAACACTCTCACACTCATAAACTGTGTTTACATGTACTTACAATATTTTGCAAATCCCTTTTCTAATCAGCTAAAAATAAAAGCCAAATAATGATTTTTCTGTTTTTTTTTTTTCCCCCAATTTTGGAGCATCAGGCAAAGTAGATTTAGAATTTTTTTAACAAAGCAATTAAACAATACAGAAGATTTTTATAGTGTTTGTTTTCCTTCAGCATGACATCCTTACAGCAGCATATGCATTATATTCATTTCAGAGTTTTAAAAGTTCTATTGTTACAGAATGCTTTTTGGTTCACCCACCTGTTTATCCAAGTATAACTATTATACAACTAGATTATGCTACAGGCAATAATCCAGGTTGGAATGACCTATGGAAAATCCTGGTCTAGATCAGGTCACAAGGTTTGCTTAGATCCAAAAGATTTCCCTCTGCTTCTACAGCATGAAATCGTCATGCAGGTTACAATACCTGCCAATAAAGTTTGTAAGCAAAAATGTCTCTGAACCTTTAACCCAGTCCAGCTCCCATTAGAGTAAAAAACCCAGGAGTCTCACTAGATTTCATTTAAGAGGTGGATGGAGAAATGTTGGGGAAACCTGTACAGCTCTTGATGAAGTTTCTGATGACCCCTGTGATCAGAGGTACAGCATTTACCCACCTTTTTGTAGTGGACAGAACACAGTATCACCATCTTGTCTTCCTGTGACATCTCAGTGTCCAAGTTCATTCATGTAGCATTTAATAGAAAGAAAACAATTATAGTTTAAAGATAGATTTGGACCGTTGCATACTTTTCAGAAGAAAGAATTGATACAGAAAACTTTCCAGAAGAGATGCCATTACTTTTGATTTTAAGAATATTCTTATCATTTTTTTGTTAAATATTTACATTTGGATTGAAGTATTGTCCTTCATAAAACAGTTTATTCTTGCAATTTAGCTTCATTAAAGTCATAATACTGCTTGAGGACATGATAGACTAGTGCTATGGGATTGAATTGTAAAGAGATTAATTTTAGCTACCGGAGATAATTGACCCTATAATTCCTATCACCTCTAATCCCAGTTCAAATGAACCAGTGTTAAAAGTGGCAATACTCACAATGTAGACAAGGTCATGACAGCTAGAATTGTTTTTTACTACCAATTAGATTTCCCACTTGGTGCGTTTGACTAATGTTGTCATAGAAAGGGATTTCAGGCATGGAAATACAGTTTTTTTAGAGGCACACGGGCACTGGAGCTGATGGGCAGTTTGCTGTGTGTTTCCCAGTGTACAGAATCAGAATGCAATTGAGTGCTGACCCCTAAAATTTGAATTCACATGGGGATTGAGAACATGTTTTGATCCATGACAGAGCTAGGAACAACCTAAAAAATTTGAATCTGAAAGCAAACTCCCTTGAAATTCAACAATGTTAATATATGGTGGATCTAGCAGGTTTGGAGCTGTCTCTTGGGCTAATAATGCATCTGAGGTGTATTTCAGATGAGGAATCAGAAACAAGTGAGGTACTGACTGAATAGAGAGTTTTTCAAAAACAAATCATGTTGATATTTAGCTGCAAATGACATGGAGGTTTCGAAAAATACAAGGAAGAGATAAATGGATTTTAAGTATGATATATCTTAAAAATTCCCTCAAGTGATAGTGCCAACTTCAAACATATTAGCATAAGGACTCTTATGAAAAAACAACAAAACAACAATACTTTTGCATAGCACGTTCAGTATAAGATTATTTTTCACATTATTACTAGCTATCCATCAGCATTTTTCCAAGCATTTACAGATTTGAGCTTTTGCAGTAAGCTGGAACTGCATGATAAAAAGAGACAGATAATGATAAAAGGCAGATGTATATGCAAGCCTAGCTAGAAGGAGCAAAATATACTATTACTGCCCCTCCTGTGAAGTTAATCCTATTTCTTGTAGCTATTTCTTCATTAGTTAATGAGGTCTTGAATAAAAAAAAAAAATTTAAAAAGTGTGTTTGAAATAGTGTTTTTGCATCCTTGCCTTTAGGAACTTTCTCAAATATTCATATAATAGTTTGCTCTTGGAAGGTGCATTAAGTGTGAGTTTAGGCAATAATTACTTCAAATGTGGGTGGTCAGAAACCTGCAACTGAAATGGACAAACACAGTAACTGATAACTTTCCTCAACCAGATTACCACACTGGCTGGAGTTGAAATGTAAAATAGTGGAGAAATGAGATATTTTAATGATTAAATTAAAAAAAAAAAAAAAGAGAAACAAACTTCAAGGCTTAGATCACAGATCTGCTAGCATGGATTACATTTGAATTTGGGTGCACTTTGTGGTTTACAGTCTTATTAATGAAAGATTCTCTTCTCTCTCATTTCCTACTAACAATCAATCTCAGATCAGAAGATAAGAGTTGGGCTGCTGTCTTTGTGAGTTTAGCATCAGTGGATGTATAACTACGTCCCATCCCCATCACCTCCTCCGGTGCATTTGGTACCAGCCAACATCCCTGGTGACCTCTGGGCAGTGAGTCTGGGATCACAGTGAAAGGGACCCCCATCTCCTGGGAGCCTTCTGTTCATGTTGATACTGTAACTCACTGAGAGTGAAAATCTAGGAGAGCCTACAACTCACAGTTCTTTTGGCTTCTCTTATCCATGTGTACAGGAAATGCAGTTTCTATTTCCAGTTTGATATGTGGCATAGGTGCTGTCTTTATATTCTTTTATTGAAAAAGCAACCCTTTATTTATCCACAGAACGTATGTATATGCAAGCCTAGCTAGAAGGAGCAAAATATGCTATTACTGCCCCTCCTGTGAATTTAATTAGATTTGTTTTAGCTATTTCTTCATTAATTAATGAGCAAATTAGTTATCACAGGAGTGAAAGTGGAAGTGGTGGATTAGCATTCTTAGAATTTCACTCTCCAGAGGTGCAACTGGATCTCCCAGGCATCTTCTGGCATTATCTTGTGAATAGGGGAAGAAGCTTTCCACCCCCAGAGCTCTCTATACATACGGAGTGTACTAGGCAAGGGCATTGCATGTCTACCAGCTCTTAAAAAGGTTGCTGTGGGTGCAAGAAGACCATCCTGCAGCTGAGCTCATTGATCACGTCTAGGCTGTTGCTTCTCAAATTGCCAACCACAAAGAAGTAATTCAAGGCTGTGAGCAGTGTCTCCATGGTGTAGGTGACTAGCAATTCAATTAAATCCATTCTGGAAAAGTTTCAAAACTGCCAATGTTTCTGTCTAATATTTAATCTCCAAATGTTATAAGATTAACAATTTATTAATTTATACCTTCATTGTTTCCATTTTATCCCCCTCTCTTTTTTCTTTTGTTGAATTTCTAGTTTGTTTTTGCCACCTTCTCTCTATGTAACAACAACCATAACAAAAATCAATAGCATAGGAGTTCTGAGGGTTTTATTTAATGAATGTGGAACATTTGCCTGTTACGTTCTTGTCTTCTTTTTTGCCATCAGGACATATAGGACATGTTGACAGCCAATATTAATAAGCTTAACACTAATACTGGCAGTTATTTAGAACAATTTTTAGCTGTGTTAAGTAGTCTGTAGGAAACAGTAATGCTATCCTTTAAGAAACTAATGTCACAGTTGCATCTAGAATTCACTGGGGTTTCTTTTATTGTTTTTTATTTTCCAGGTGATTCATATAACAGGCCGGTTACGTCTGAGAGTGTCACTGTCCCACGGACGGACAGTACCCAGCCAAATCATGGGACTTGTTGTCGTTGCTCATGCTTTGCCACCTCCTACAATTAATGAAGTCAGGATTGACTGCCACATGTTTGTCACTCGTGTGAATATGGACCTCAATATCATTTACTGTGAAAATAGGTACAGCTTTTAGCTCCTTTTTCCTTTGTTTTAGCTGTGTGTATTCTTTGTTCCATGGGTTTAGAAAAAGGGTTTTTAAGTTTCTGACTCCTGCAATGTCATCCTGGTGTTGTATAAGAGCGTTGAATTCACTCTCATCATCAACATCTTCATCTTCATTACATTCCTAGGGGATAAAGGTAAACAAAACAACATAATTCACAGGGCATCTTGCCGGAACAGGGCAGGATAGACCAGGAAAGATTCCTCTAAGCTTTCCCTGCTTTTTACAATCTCTCACCATCAGAGGCAAAATTTGGGACTAGACAGACGTTGATCTGACCTGTATGGCTGTCCTTATGCTCCCCCATCCTCCTCTCCACAAGTCTTTCTGCCTGAAGTTTTAAAGTTTTCCATTTTTGAACTAATTTGCAGATTACAGCACATCGTGCTCAGTGTTTAATGGAACAGAAGCACAGATGGCCTAGATAGTAGGCTAGAGAGGTGGGATCTGTTGCAGTAAGAGGTGGGAAAACTGTAGAATAAAAATGGTTAAGGGCATACTGGGAAAGACAGCGTTGAAGTGGGAACAGGTGATGAGGAGTTGGTTGCAGGGGGGGCTATGGTTGGTGTGACAGCGACAAGTGATCTAGGAAGGTGGAAAATAGGATTTAAATTCAGCTGTCTGCTCCCTGGGGGCTGGGTGCCAGTAGTCTCAGGGGCTCCCCAAGGCAGTCTCTCAGGGCAGAGCTTGGCAGCCAGAGCCCATCCTACAGCTCAGCCTGGAGCAGGGCAGCCGGGGGGAAACTGGGGCAGTCCCAGCCTGGAGTATTGGATACCTCCTGGAGACTGACCCATCCCAGCACAACCCATGGCTGGGCAGGCCAGGGCAGGGCTGTTGGGATCTGGAGAGCAGCCCTGCTGCAGAGTCACTGGCACGGGCTGATGGTCCCCAGGGACTGACATGGATGATTGATATGGGGAGGGGGCGGAAGGCTCAGGGAGGCTGGTCAAGACCATTAAGGCTTATTGGTGCTGTCAGGGTTCTGAAAAATAAAAATAAAGTCTAGGGAACAGGTATTTAGAGAAGAGTGAAGATATATGAGAAGGAAGATAGAAGTAATAACAGTTTGGGTACCTGGATGGAAGTCTGAGCTGCGGGGGGCAAGGTTGGAAAGGAAGAAAGAAGATAAAGAGGCCAAAGGAAATTTTGTCATGGGAACCTATCATCAAAACATGGAAAAACCAAGCTGATAATGCAAGGTTTCATGTGACAGCAACCATGGCATATTAAACATTAAGAGTGGAAGATCTCTGATATGAACAATTATAAAAAATTGCTCAATCATAATGGAATACCTATGATCAGGATAACACATTCATATAAACTTTTATAAAAAGAGATAAACACAAATGCTTTGTTGAATCAGGGCCTTAATTTAAAATAATCTTGGATTTCAGTTATGAGGTTATCTTTGCCATCATGTTACTCAGCTGCCACCATAATATTAATAACATTACTTGGCAATTAGAGAGAATGCTTCTTCTAAAGTTGAAAAAAAATTATCTCAAGGAGAATATATTATTCTCATTTTTAAGCTTGGGAAAACTGATCCATAGAAAGTGGCTTGTACAAGGTCACAGAGAAAGCAAGTAACTGTTAAAGTTTGGGCTGAATTTTCGCCTGTGACTCTACCCAATGAACATCTAGATTCATATAATCTCCCAAGAGGTGAAAGCTATGGGGATAAGCAATAGGATCTAGAAGAAACCTTTTGCTTCAGTCTTTGATTTGACTGTGACCTACCTAGGTAGTAGTGGAAAGCTGCTACTGCAGTGCCAATGGCCTCTGTGAAATGAATTGCTGATATCTGTCCAGTTCCTAATGAACAGATTCTCTTTCAATGAAATCACTTGCACTTACTGTTACCTTCATAGGCAGCCTCAATAAAATAAGCTGGAATCAAGTGGATGTGAAAAATGCACTATTTTGTCAGGTCAAATATGATATTTGTGGGCCACGTTAGAAAGATTTATATTCCTCTGCTGTCAGTTTGGCATTTTTATGAGCCCTAAATTGTATATGTTGTTTTTCTTTTTAATTAAACATTTTTCTCAAACCTTTACTTTTATGTTCATGTAGCAATAAAACTTTCAAATGTCTGAAAAAGGCGTCACTGAAAAATGTAAATGCATCAGACATGGAGTGCTGATTGGTAATCCCATAGAAAGATCTGATAGCACATAGTAAACTATGGTAAGGCAGCTGATTTATGCAAGAAAGTGTTGAGTTTACTAATTTTTTTCATTTTTTAAGGTAAAGGCAGCGTTGTAAAACAACTTTTTGTTGTTTGTGATTAATTTTATCTCATATGCTAGGGTAGAATGGTACTTGAGTTTTATATTACAATTGTTCCATTTTAAGCCCCTGTGTCAATTTAAAAATTGTTTATAAAAAGAATTTCAAATAGTAGAAATGCTTCTGCCAGGGTTGGGGAGTGAGTGTTAGTTCACTGAGGCAGCAAGATTTCCACTGGTGGTAAGTGTAGGAAGATTGACAAGACTTGGATTTCAAAGCAGGTACAAAGCAGAATATGACTGTAGAAGCTGGGGGAATGGAAAGTACAGAAGAAGTGAGGGAATTAGCTGAACAGCTGATTGAAGCTGTCAGATGAATTATCTGGGCATTTGCCAAGGCCATTCTCTGAGTCAGGGAAGGTGGTATCTTTCTTGTGGGGCTATAGAAAAGGAAATGGGTATCCCATCCTGAATATATGGGCTTGACTCCTGGCACTTGCGGGCAGATGGGAAATTCTTTGTGGTGCCACAGTAAAGCAAGCACAACGTTGATGAAAACAGAGTAAAATGGATCCATGCTGGGAGAGCTGTAAGCACTATTTATGGAGCAATGGGGAGTTACTGGCAGCTGCAGGGAGTATGGAGCAGAAGCCATGCTACTTAACTGAAATGAATGCTCACAGTGGACCATTGGCTCAGCAGGGGTGAGATCAATAGTACTCCTAGTTTTCCAAGTGGTTGCCTGCTTGCAACAGCAGGGAGCAGGAGTGGCATTACTCAAGTCTTTGGGTTCATCTTGTTACTTTCCTCTGAATCAAGAGATCTGCATCAGAATCCTGGACTCAGCGCACAAACTAGTCAACAGTTAGCTTCCCTGTGAGACGAGATCCATTAGGTAGTGCACTGGCTATTTCTAAGAAGTAATATTTTGCTCTGAGAGTGTTAAATGGGGATATAAAATTTTATTGCCTAAAATGTGGTATGTTAATCCATGTTTGTTTTCCAAATGTAGGATTCCTGGCATCTAAACTTCACTACATAGTCTAAAATCATCTAGATTTTCTTTATAAGTAGAGTGAGAAAAGCATCTGCAGAGGACAAAGCATCTTAGACAGTGATGAATAACTAAAAGCAAAATAAAGAGACTGCTGGTAGAATACAACTGTCTGTGTACTTTCATTGTCAACTGAAATTGGAGCCCATCTGGAGAGAGCCTATAGCCCTGTTTAATGTGGACTGCTATGGCTATATCTGTTACTGTATGCCCAGAAGGAAATAACCCAGTGAACATCATGCTTTCCAGATGCAAGAGGTTTGATCTGTTGGCCATGACAGTGGTTGCCAATAGTTCCTTAAGATATGCAGAAAGTCTTGTGTAGAGAGCTTCAAACCTGCAAATGTGTGCCAAATTTGGTGCTAATTCAGCAAAGCACTGTATCTTATATCTGCCTATATCATGTTAACAGTACTGTAAGTCAGTGGAACCTGACTTATCTGCTCAACTATAAGCCTGTGTTTTACAGGATCAGGCCTGTGTATTCAGTAGAACCAAGTTCGTACCCATCAACCTGTTGCTTTATTTTGTCAAGGGGCTTGGAAGCCACAAGATCTGTCTCCTAACTAGCACTCTAAGATATACTCTAATTTTTTTTTTTTTTTTTTTTTTTTTTTCTTTTGGTAAATTTTTTNCTGAGTGTCTTATTCGATGTAATTTCTTTTGCTTCTGGTGTCAGTGCTTGACAATGATCATCACTTGCATCTGGATATTCTTTCTGTTTCTTCCACTTTTTTCATCAAAAATCTTGCGTCCTTCATACATCTGTTTGAAACAGCTTTTTCTTAATATTATCTGCATATTTAGGGGATTAAGAGCCTGCTTCCACAGTTGCTTTGCTGTGCTCGTTTTTATCTGTGAAGACTTCACAGAACCATGCTGCTGCAGAGAAACAAAATACAGCTGAACGAACTGTAGCACTTGCAGCTGAGGTCCATCACAGGGCAGTGGCCTGCCTAAAGATCTCCTGTTTCTACTAGGCTGGGCAGGGTGGGATCTCTTCCTCCTGGCCCTAAAGCAGAGCCGTCTCCTACCAGAAAGCAAACAGTTTTCGAGCCAGTGAAGAGATATCGAAGTGTACTAGTGAGGAGGGTGTAGACATGGGAGCGGGGGAGACCTGAGTTCTGGTTCCTTCTCCATGGACTGTTTATACACTTAGTTTAGTATAAAAATGATAATATACAGTCCAGGGGACAGGACCCTTTAAGTCTCAGATTCCCTTCCTTCTGGTGAGGTTTCTCGTCACTGGACAGAGATCCCAGGTCCTTTGTTTCCCAGCCCATAATTCACTGTGCAACCAAAGCGGAGGAACTCAGAAGGAGAGATAGGGAGTCTCACTGCCACCATTCCAGATACGTCTTTATCCTGGTGAATTGTGTCCTTTGTCAGAAGGTAGGAGAGGTGCTTTTCAACTGTGTTGGTGGTAAACATTAGACAGGTGTCCCCAGCTGGGTATCTCACATTTGATGAAGTGCTGTATAACTACTAGGCAGTTGTTTAAAAGTGCACCTCTTTCAACACACTCTGTCATGAAAGTGGGAGAAGGCTGTTGTGTTTTGTGCTAAACTTGATTTGACAATTTTTACTTCAAGCTATGAGTCCACCTGCTTTACCTGCGATGTTTTTCATAGTTGGTTCTTTTTAACTGGGACAAACCACCAGTGCTGCTGTGGTGCTGTGTAATGCTCTGCTTGTCCTTCATTCTTTCTGGTCTACATTTTCTCCCTGCCTCTCACACTCTGGCAAACACAGCTCCATGAGCCTCAATGGCTGGGTTTACCCCATCTGCCTGCTGGGAACCCCACACCTACACAGACCTACACTTGTTTAGCCTCCTCACTGGCCCCACTGTGAGAACCTGGCAGCTTCCCAACTGGGACCTAACACCCCCCTCAGGATGACTCCCTGGTATTTTCAGCTCTCTGGCTGTATCAGGATGTTTGGTTTTTCTTACAAGTCCCTTAAATGGATGGCAGTTGTGTGGTAAAATTGCAAAGCGGGCTTAACCCCAATGATTGCAGCAGATTTCAAACCCTAAAAAATTACTCTATTTCCAGAAAACAGACATACTTATAAATGCTTGCGTGAGCAAGGCATTTTCCAATTGTTTTGTTATTTTCTGTACTGCATTTAAGGACATTGACATCTTGACACTCCATACCAGAAGTTTACACACACACACACAGACATAAGCACGCAGACACACATGCACACACAAAGGTCTGCAGAAAAGATTTTAAAGTTTCTATGTGCAATAAACAACAAAGTCCCAGTTGAAAGGGCCCAGAGTGAAAGCTGAGCTCCCAAATGAATTAGACTAAAAAAGATAACACCCTGAGGCATCTTTATGTCTCAGCATTTAAATTATATCCCTTGAAATATCAGTTTGGACTTGGTGCCAAGAAATGGTTGAAGAGCTTTTTCATGAATATACCCAATAGAAGACCAATCTGTTGAAATGAAATGTGTCTCTAATCATTTGTTATAAACATAACATGTTTTACTTTATTATGTAACCTTGAATCATCTTGGTCTTTTAATGAGGATTTTGGATTGTTGCTAATGCTTGACAATTTCATGGAATTATATTGTCTTGGTGCTATCCTACAGGGAGAATATGCACTAGAATTTAACTTTCCACTTATTTAAATGGATAAAATGACTTCAAGGTTTCTTTAAGAAACATTTTCTTTTTTTTTTTTTCCTTTAAGGCTGTGGGTTTTTTCCTACTGATACTGCATTCAAATTACTGGAGTGGTAAAAAAAAGTTTTTAGCACCTTTCACTTTCCTGAGTCAATTGACAGTTCTTGTATTCTTCTTGAATTATACTCTGTATATTTTTTTTGTTTTTAGGATTAGTGATTACATGGATCTGACCCCTGTAGATATCGTAGGAAAGAGATGTTACCACTTCATTCATGCTGAAGATGTGGAAGGCATCAGACATAGTCACTTAGACTGTAAGTACTTCCATTTTTGTCAAAATAATCTGATACAACACATTGCTCTGAACTGTCCTTTGTATTTGGTGCCTGGGGTTTTCAACTTTCACCTGCTTTTTTTGGTCATAGGGTTTCATAGAGGGTGGCTCAAATATAACTTTTTGTATGATTTATTTTCAAGTCTTCTTATAGGCATACAAGATTGTTCCCATATGTGGAAATAAAAAAAAAAAAAATATATTTGTATTACCAGTTTCCAGCAGTTGCTCATTTACACATACTGAGCATTATTTAACTCCTTCAAAGAGGTACTGCTTAGGTGAGAAACTCACTCCCTAGCACAGAAAATCAGGTCCTCTCTTCATTTTTTATTTCTGAGTCTTAATGTGGAGGTCAAATACTGCAGCATATTTGGTATTTCACCAGTACAGAACTGAGCTACAGATCTACCAGTGTTTTCACTATGTGGTGTATTAACATCTAAATGGCCCCATCCCTGTAGCATTTAAGTTCCCATTATTTGCACACAGGTAGTATCTGATCAGGATAAGGATGATAGAAGTACCAAAATGTTGCAAGGGACAAACCTAACCAGAGAGCGTGTGCATACATACGTCTGTGTATGGGGGAAGGGAAGTGCAGCTTCATTGTAATTAAACTCTTTGTATTCCTCTTCTTAAAAGCCATAGGGCCTAATTTTTTTCTTGTTGAGATCTGTTGACTTCAGTGATGGTGCTCCTGATTTACCCTGGTGCAAAAAGAGATTTGGGGCCATAATCTCTAATTTATCTGTGCCTGCAGTGAAGCCAGATAATTCTTTGGAAGTTTCAGTGACTGCATTTATGATTGATTTGTGTGTTTTTCTTAACGTAAAAGACTGTCTGCAAACAGCTTCTTAAATTCAGAGTCTCAGATTCAAATAATGCTGCTCCCCTGTACCATGTCCTGCTAGCATTTCCTAGTAAAAGCATAACAACTCAAATACAGCCCCATTTAATTAACTCTTGCAAAACCATACAACTACAATAGAAAGCAGTATAAATTTTCAATCGAAAGCACCTTGCTTGATTACTTTGTTTATTATTGTTTATTATTGATCTGCAAGGGAAGATAGGAGGATAACTGCAGCTGGAAAGCAGGAGAACAGGGACAGCTTCTATGATAGCATCTGTCATTCAACACCAGTATCAAGCTCTGTAAAGCTTTCAAATAGTCTGTGAAGTTTCTAGAAGATAAAGTACATTTTGCATAAGAAGGTCAGGTTAGACATATTTCTGTGGAAAAAATAAAATCAACTGTCCAAAATAATAAACAAAGTAATTTTGCATCATTTACATTTTGAGTGTTTAATATCCAGGAGAGTATGCCAGTCGCTCAGAAATGAAGGAACAAATTCAGAAACTTGGTGCTCTTGAAACTGGAAGTCAAAAATGACAAGTTGCACTTCCACTGCACTGCCTGACCAAGGAAATAAAATATATTTATGACTCAGACTTAACATACCACCTGGCAGAGCTGAACATCCCATTTGAAAAAGACCTTAATCTTCTGAATGACCACTTCTCTCTGAAATAGAATATGCTTTTTGAAACATTCATCTTCAGAAACCTTAGAGACCTATGCAGACAGTGTGGGTGCAGTGTTGTCCAGCGTATAAGCACTGGACTAGGACTCAGAAGACCCTGGAGATAGGAATGTCTTCTAGAAAATTGCTTCATCTTATAGTGTTCCTGCTCGCACCCTACATCCAGTTTAGCTGATTAGATTTCAAGTTTTATAAACACATGGACTTTCTCCTGTTATCAGCACCCAGCACAGCGGGGTTCCAAATTTGGCTGTGTGACTATAACATAAGTACTCTTGCTAAGCTGGTGGGTTGTTTTTTTTTTCAACAGATGGGGCTGGTTACATCCTTTGTATACAGTTTTTCCCTTGCCTTATAGGAAAATAATGGTCATAGAATCATTCAGGTTGGAAGAGACTCTGGAACACCATCTAGTCCTACCTCATGCTCAAAACAGGATCAACGCTGACTCAAAGCAAATTGTTTAGCATTTTGTCTAGCTGATCATGAAAACCTTCAAGGTCAGACTATCCACAACTTTCTGAATGGCCTGTTCCAATTATCTTTAATAAGGGCTTAATTATTCTCACAGTGATTTATTTTTTTTCCTTCTATCCAGCTGGAATTTCCCTATTTTGATTGTGCAGGCTCCATCTTTGCAGTAACCTCCTCACAGTATGCAGTTATATCCCCCTGAAGCCACATCTTCTACAGGCTGACCAGCCTGGTCCTGCACCCTTTCTTCTCAGGGCAGGTACTCCAGCACCTGACCATCTTGACAGACCTCCACTAAGCTCATGTATTTGTCAATATATTTCGTTTGCTAGAAGCCTAAAATTTGATTCCAGGTGCAATCTAAAGAGTCATGAGTGAAGGGGAATAATGACTTTCTGTGACCCACAGGCTGTCTGCATTTTTGCACTGCCCACAGAGCACACTGCTGGTTTCTGATTAGCATACTGACCACCAGGACCCCCAGGTCCTTTTCCACAAAGCAACAACCCAGCCAGTCAGTCCCCAGGCTGTACCCTTGGAAGAAACCAGTCCATCCAAGGTACAGGGCTTTGCATTTATCTTTTCATGTTCAAACTCATGCTCTGGATGAAAGATCTTCAAGTTTAAATTAGACTTGGGAATAGCTCAGAAGGAATACCTGCCCATTATAACCCCTGAAGCTGAAGTGGCTCATATCTTTGCCCAGAGAGACGTTAAACTTTTCTAGCATTTGGAAAAGAACTTTGTAGAAAAACTAAGAAAAAGAAATCACAAAACCCCCAAACACTTCAGAGCAACTATTCCAGCCTAGAAAATTAAGTTCAAACCAAACTAGAAAAAGAAAGTCCTTCTGGGTTAGTTGAAATAAAATTAGAGCTAATATTCAGGAACTTGCAGACACTGGCCATAGAAGGTAATACCCAGCAGAACTGCAGTTCCCTAAAATAGACAATGCAGGACATTTGCCAGTACAACACAGGAAATAATTGCTTGAGAATGCAATGGTGGGGGAAAGCAATATTATGCAATATTTTCAAGAGGAACTGGAAGCTAAAGTAATGGCTAGAAAGCCCTATTGAAAAGCAGAAGCGGGACTTGAGAAAGCAGCAAACTGAAAAGCTTGTGTTTGATGAAGGACTGCAGAGCGCAGCTAAAAACCTTGATTGATTTTTATAGGAGATAAATTAATTTTTGAAGATTAAAACGGGAAGAATCCCAAATGGTGGTTGTAGATCTAAGGGTAAAAAGAAACACAAATAAAACTACTACTTTGCCTATTCACTGACAACATGTAACAAAAAAACAGGAGAAGTATGACCAGTACATCCAGGTTATTCAAAGACATCAAAGAGGAAAACAAGCAAAAAGAAAATGTTGCACAAAATCACACAGAAAAAAATCAAGAGGGCTGTTGATGGCTTCAGATCATAGCAGCCCATTAGAAACTTTGAAAAACAGGCCTTGTTAATGCTATCTCAGATAAAAGACAAAAGCAGTTTCAGGAATGTGACCGTAACAAGTATAATGGTGAAGGTCTGCAGGACTATAGCAGCGACAACAGTCTTTTGTAAGGGAACTGCTACCCTAATGAAAGGTCAGTTGCAGTCAATGGAAAAGGTTTCATTGGCTTCAATGGACATGGGAATTATGCCATAAGAAAGTAAATTTATATGGACTAAAATTCTGACCCCAGTGAAATAAATGGCAAAAATTCCATTAAGTTCAGTGGGGTCAAGATTTCTGCTTAAATATTTATGTTAGTTATAGGTTCATGCCCTTGTGGATTAATAAACCAACATTTATATTCTAACTCTACATATGCCTGCGTTTATTTCAACGCAATAATACATGGTGATGATCCCACAAGTTACTGAACAAACAGCTTTTTTCAAAAAGAAATAAAAAGTCTAGGGATGGTGTTTCTGTTTTGTTTAATTCAAGTTTTCAGTGGTCATGCTTTTTCACAAATCTCCCAGCCAATGGTTTGGTGTTACAATTCTCCCTTGTGAATCTGTTTCCCATTTTATAATGCTTTTTGGTTTCAGAAGTTTGGTAAACTTCTTATTTTTTCATCTTTGCTGTGTTTGTTGCACAAATTGCAGATAGAACCCTGACAGATACCCCTGTCTCTCTCTCAGAGATTATAGTTAAAATGTTCTCTAGTCTAACAGCCTGTACAGTGTCCAGCATCACGGCTTGGCTGACGCACAGCAACTGGCTTAAGCTACAACAACTTGTGTTTGAATCTGAGCCCTCAAAAATTGCAGGTCTAGCTATACCCTGGCTCAGATACAGTCCCTCATCCTAGCTGAGTGCATCAGACCTCTTCGTTTGGATAGAGGGCATGAAAGAGTGAAGTTGAATATATTATATTATGCATCTAGAACTAACACCCTAGAAAGACTCTTCGTGCCCTCCATTCTACTTTGCCACTTGTAAGAATTGGGAAGGTGATGGGATCCCCTCTTCCTTCTTACACAGAAGCGCTGCAGGGCTGAGCTGTGTGTCAAGCATGGGGCAGTTCACACTTTCACTGAGCCATGAGCCCATTGCACAAGTAGATCTGCCCTTTTTCCAGTCGCAAGAAAATATGCCTGATCTTAAAGCTAGCATTGACATTTTATGTCAAATCAATATCAGAAATCAAGCAGATTAATAAAATAACTGTTGTATCGGGTCTTAGCACTGTCTGTAGAGCTCAGCAAGGATAATTGACACTCACTGCTCTCTGGAGTACGACACTTGTGCATATGTGCTTTCTTGTGGTTGACACTGTTATCATACAGAGGTATATGACATCCTTTTTTGATCTAAGAAGTACTTTTCTTGCTAAGAATGAATGGTATCATATGTTGTGGGAGTATACATCTTCCATTTACTTGAAAAAAAATTAGTGATCTACATTGAATGTCAAGTATTTGATGTTACTGTTCAATGAAGGTCATTAAGAAATCAGCAAGGAAGGATAGAAGTCAAGACCTCTGAAGGCAGCCATGAATATACTTTTGGGCAAATATAGGACAGCATGCCACCATTTGAAAATTAATTTATTGCTTACAAGAACACTGTCACAAGTATCTATTGGTATATAATATATATTATATGTGATTTTTCATTTCAGAATCCTAATTGAGGTCTAAATTCAGAAACCTGACACGGACAAAAAAAAGATACTTCTTGTCCTCAGCTATTCCTTACAAAATATGATCCTGTTTCTTCAGGATTTGATTTACAGCTATAAGAAATACAATTCCTCAGGAACAGTGAGCCAGGGCAGTTCATTTCCCATAAAGCAAAGGTCTCTGATGAGTATGTTTGGTAGCACTCCCTCTGATCTACTTTATCTGGTTTCCAGTGGTTAGAATAATCCAGTCTTTCTGAAAATAAACTATTCCACATTCACCTTTTTCATGGCTTCCTTATTTTTCAAGGGATATTACCCCCTCAGTCTGCTTTTAAATCAGTTATACATTCATGATTTCTTTTATGTATGTTCAGTAGAAAAACTCTATTGCTGTACAAAAATTGCTTAGTGGTTTAGCCTATCAGCTGTAGTTGAAATAACCCTTTTAACTTATGCACATCAGTTATAATTTTTTATTCTCTTAATAACCTCAAACACATGAAAAACAAATAGAATGAGTTGATAATTTCTAACAGTAAAATACACTTCACATATTTTGCTATCATGCTGTGGAATAACTCTGCAATGTCAAGTAGCACACAATTAGTAAAACTGTAGGGGGAAAAAAAGAAGTGTTTTGATCCTGAGGAATTTTTATCCTAATCAGATAGAAATTTCAATGCTCTTGTAGTGCTTAATATCTTCAATCACCAAAAAAATCAAACTGATTCCAATGTCAGGTTTTGCATTCAGGGACTGAAATAAAATGCTAAAATATACAAATGAATCTCATGTTTGTACAAGTTTATTATCATCACTAAAAAGCAAGATTGATTCTAAATTAGGCTGATAGAATGTCTGGTGTTTAGCTAATTCTTAAACCAAGCCCTCCTGTCATCCTGATGACGGTCTAGTGTATCTTGTTTACAAAGTATTGCAGAAGTGTTGATTTGTCCACCTACACAATCTTCCTCTTTGTCCATACTATGGGCCAGCAAATATGTCTGTATTGGAGACTGCCATCCTTATGTCCTTTGGACTGGAGAAGGCGGCAATAGAGCAGTATGGGAGAACAGGAAATAAGAAACTAGAATAAACTGCAGCATGTAAAGAAAACAGCTTTTGGATTCATACTGGGGAAAAAATGAGCATGGACTTTGGTTTTAGCCCATGCTTAGTGTTCTGTTTTGAGTCCTAATGACTCTTAAGAGATATGCACATAACCAAGAGTGTGTATGTTTCAAGTCTTTTAGCTATGCACTGAAATCCTGCAGATGTCGTGTTTGCTCGTGCAAGTACCTCTGGATGATGAGAGGTGCTGTGCTGTCTACCTTAATTTCTTTGTCTGCTCTCTGACCAAAGCTGGCAACGTCTTTAGAAGAGGAGAAACACTTTGCAATGTGCAATTATGTATGCCTTTCACCCTTGTCTTCTCCATAGTACACTATTAAATCATGGTTGGTTCATTCCCTGAAAGATGAGAATTTACACCACTGCTTGCATTTTTGTTTGTGGAGAACGGTTGTTACTATTGTAATATTTGGTATTTTAATTATCCTTATAAATATTCAGATATAATTTTAAATCTGGACATATTTCCAATCCTCATGGTAATTTGTGGCTGAGTTCTTCATGTGCAAATTGTTTGCTCTTGGACAAACGTTTTCTGTGTGTAAAGTATATAAGAGAGTTTAGCAGAAACATCAGATCTTTTGGATGGTAAGCAAGGCAGAAAACTCTACAAAGCTAAAAATTTATGCTATTTAAACCATTAGCTGCTGAGCCTAATTGCACAGTTTTGCTGTCTATAGCTTAGCAATATACAATTATTTTGCAAGCTACCTCAGATATGGTTTGCATCAATAACCCTTTAACTTAATTCCTGATGCTATTTCATCTTCACACTGAATCTGTTTAATGCAGCACTGATTAATACATTCCTGTGTTGATTTGTAGGCTCTCTTTTGTAAGTCTTCCATTGCTCACAATCAGTTGAAAGTTGCACCTAAACTCTTCTGTTTTTACATTAAAAATGCGCGTGGTACCACCTGTGTAAGTTCAGCTACTGCAGTAAGGGGCTATAGAATGAATGCTGAGCTCCAACTTCAGCTGGGAACCTCTGGTTACCTAGTTACTCCCTTAATAATTTCCTTTATTTTTTTTAAGTCTCTTTGTACTCAAAATTTCCAACCCCACAGACGATTTTATACTTTTATATTATTCTTAAGATAGATAACAGAGGTAGATGATAAATTGCAAAGCCATGGGAACAAAAGGTTTTACTATGCACATCCAGCAGCTTCACATTCACTGTGTCCACTAAACTATTTCTGTGGTGGCTTTTGCTACATAATGGAAATGTATGCCATTTTAAAATTGAAGGGGAAAAGTGCTTCAGCCACATATCTTTTTACCTTTGTTGCTGAGGTTCTCTTTAAGATTACTAAGACAAAAAGTTTACATCACTTTATAGTCTAACTCAGAAATAGTGTTGCTCCATTGAAAATGAAGCACAGATTAAGAGTATTTTTTGTAGCTTGCTAGGCTGTGAAATACTCCATCCTAAAATATCACTATGTGAATGTGTGAAGAAACTGTTACAGATCTTTCCAGAGTTTTAGGAACATATTAGTGCTGTGGAATTTTTTCTTTTATTTTTCAAAGGTCTGGACAGTTGACCTTATGTCTCTCAGGGAAATAGTTTTCAAAGCTGGAAGGATATGAAAATAGTATCAGTAAAATATGTAGCATATATCAAACATGTGGTGGTGTGGTGGAGAGTATTATTAGCACTCATTTGAAAGAATGTGAATACATCACTCGTGGCTTTGCCATCCATGATTGATGTAGCCAGTGGTGGATCAATGTTCATTTTGATATCTGATAACTTATAAAGTGAGCGGGCTGGTGTCCGGGACTTTTGCTCAGTGGGCTTTTGGGAATGCCTTGTGAATATCTGAAGCCTTTGTACTGGATGTCCACAGATTGCTAGGTATTGGTTCTAAGATCATAAGAAGCTTCCTTATTCAGAAGTTCTTTCATTTTTATGGGTTTTTTTGTTACTTTAACTAAAAAGTACTAAGTTATCTTTTTAAGGCTTGTAGAGAAAGGTGGAAAGGTTTGGGTTGTTTTCTCTTTTTACAAGTCATCTGCTAGGAAGGGACAATATGCATTAAAATGTCTAATATTGTTTACTGCCAAATGTAAGGTGGTGATGAATCTTTGTGGTGGTCAGAAGGGTATTAGAACAATCAGTCTTGCCGTACCACCATGCCACTGTGTTGTGGATCCCTTTCCTCTAAGGATTAGGCTGATAAAACCACTCATTTCACTCAGTCTGATTACCCAAACAGGAACTTTCATCCCAGAAATAAAAGTATGTTTAAAGGGACCCTGTCCCTTGCAACAGACCATCTTTAACCTATGAAATTCAAAAAGAGAATTAATATTGCTGCCAGTCTGCTTCTGTGAAACTTCCATCTCTTTTCCTATTTGTAGGAAATATAGTCTGCTGATACATTTGGCATGGAAAGGGTTATGTTGTAAAGTCATTAATCTTACATAGGTTGTCATATGATGGACATTAATATTAGTGGAGAGATGGAGGACAGATTTACGTTTCTTGAGCAAGCAGGGCCAAATTTCTTCTCTGATGTTGCGTTTTAGTAGCTGAAGGCAAAATTTGGATCTGGGATTTCATTTTCCCCTCCAGTTTGAACAGAGAGAGTTCATTAATGATAATGGAAGTTCTGTCTGAAGTTGGTGTTCAAAGCAGGCCTGGGCTTCTAAACGACTATTTCAATATTAGCAGAAGGAAATCACTTTATGGCAGGATTGAAGTTTTAAAAGTCATCGGGAGACAGACAAATCGTAAGGGAACAGAAAAGTTATAAAAAAAGAGAAGAAAACCTAGAAAATCCTAGTTAAACAAATCTTGTGTTCACTTTTCAATCGAGTTTATCATTACAATAAACTTAGTTACTTTATTTACCTCATTTTTATCTACAGAAACAAGAGAAAAGTTTTCTGTTATACATGCTTTAAGCTTCTCTGGAAGAGTCCATCTAGCAATACATTGAATTACATACTATAACTCTGTCGTTACATTTGATCAATACCTACATAATATTTTGAAATAAACCTACCTTGAATTATTTATTCTTGTTAATAGTTATCGTTAAGCGTAATTATAAAATTGTAATTCCAAATGATGGACCATGAGCAAATGGTATGTTGTAACCACCATGAAAGGGAGAGGGGAAGAAAACTGTCTCTACTGTTCAAGTAGGAGATGATGAGTTGTGCTTAGTGCTGGGAAATGCTTTTATTTTCTGTTTTTGCTGGTTTTTAAAAAATCTGTACTGCTACTGTGAGCTGAAGTCATATGAACTGACAACATAGGGTTGATTTCAAACAAAACGTCTTTCTGGTCCTTATCTGAGATAATTTGGAATCAAATGAAGGCATAATCGCTTTTCAGAGCACTGGAGTTTCACTGTGTGTGTATCACTATTAGGATATGATACAAAATCCATGAATATTTTTCCAAAATACTTTCATTATTTAGAGATACTTTTCTTCCCAGGCTGGACATACAGCATGCAAGACTTTTTTTGCATTTGGCAACCAATGACCTTGAGCTACAAACTTCAATCCTAATATGAATCGATGTTTTTTTAACCATTTGGCTAAGACCACTTTTAAGATTTGCTTTTCTGCAAAGTAAAGCAGGAAGAATATTGCATAGTTTTTTTTAAGACTCTTTAAAATCCTAACATTTTCTAAATCCTACATGGTTGATTAAGGCTTTTTATTTTTTTTCCTACAAGGTTGTTGGTCCTTATTTTTGCCTAATTTTTCAGATCTTTATGTATGTAATATCCCTACACTGAAAAATTAGACAGCATTTCATGTTGCATAAATAAGCACCAAATCAGTTACCACATTTAGTATTTTTAGAGTAATTAGTATAAAGAATTATCCCAGTGAATGAAGAAGTTCGGTGGGAGTTTGGGTACCAGTGAGGTACAGTTTTCTTTTCTTAAACTGACCTGCTACTTCCTGCTTGACTTTGAAAAAGGTGAATTTATATTTAGAACCCAGCAACTATTACTGTCTAATATTCATATTGCGATAGCAGACACTGATAATACCCCTGACTTCTGTTATTGACAGAATACACTGCATCCTACCCAAACTTAAAAGAGATGTTCTTTGTTCAGCACTCAGGGCTTTTTCCTGTCATGTGGTGTGAGTAAAAGGCAGTTTTCACAGAACCAATATTTTTCTAAACAGTTACCATCTTTCTGTTTTTCTTAAGAAACCTCTGTTGAGATACTGCAAATCACAGAGGATTTAAACTGTCTGCAAGGAGGAGAGGTAGAGCAACATGTCCCATGGAGACTTCTGTGATGGGAAGGTAGCATTCTTCCCTAAGCAATCTGCTGTGGAGGCCACACTTTCAGCCTGATGGGTAGAGAATGCATTTGCACACTGTCCTGGCTTACATCCACCTCTTCCTCATCCCACCCCATGTAGTAAATCCAAAACTGAATTGTGTATGGAGAATTATATAGTTGGCCCATGTTTGCTCAGAGAATGTCCTATGGGTCTCCTCTCATCTTGCTCGTAATTCTGTTTAGGTAACAAACATAAATTAACATTGCTAAATATTGCTCAGTACTTTCTTTTCATTGCTAAAATCCAATTTGTGGATACCTACTATTTAAAATATCTAACTCACTAATTGCAAAATCTATAGAAAAATCCTTACAACATCAAAGGCTTACTTGATCCTTGGAGCTGTTATAAATGAAAAACTGTCTCTGTTACAACCAAATAAGGCACTTAATGCACTCTTTCTGGCTGTGATGCTATTTTTCCTGTGGGTTTTGAAAATGACCTTCCTGTAAGCATCAAGGACTATAACTTTTCAGATAAAGAAACTTGTTCTTGTTTTAAGTCTATGCCAGGTTCATTCCCCTATAGCCCGCAGTTTTCAAAAGCAGAAGAAAAAGTAATCCAGAATTAAAAAAATAAAAAACCCTCTGTTTCCAGAACGAAGTTACCCTGTCAGCTTGCCTTGGGCCTTAGGTGGAGAAGTGGAGATTAAAGAGTCAGTATTCCTTTTCATGTTTCGTCTGCCAGTTTTGTGAATGTAGAAAGAGTACTTGTGGCTGCAGCTAAGTATCCGACTATGGTATTAAGTATGGCGTTTTCATCCGCATGCAGTAAATTAAAAATATTCTTATAAGTTTATCACAAGGGGAATTCAGTATCAGTAGCATCCAGTCACTGATAAAGGTATTTCGAGGAGAAGGGTGAATAGCCCAGCAGATGTAACCTCGATATTTTCACCAATTATAAAGAGCCTCTTTGTGAAGCTGTGTGAATATGTAAGATGATCTCATCATTTCCTATTTACTCAATACTTACCTGAATACGCAATATAGTGTAGCTTTTAAATGCATATGCACATGAGTAAAATGTCCTTTTGTAAGAGACTTCGCTAAAAGACTGCTTTTGATACACAATTTCTTCATCTTCTCTTCAAACTGAATTAAGCCACTTCCTTCTTTTAAAACACAACTCACTATTTAGAAGCTTTGGCTTTGATTTCTCAGAACAGCCTTACAGGAAGAAACTATGTTCTTTTTCTTTTTGTAACCATATTTCTGAAGACAAACTTGTACTGATTTATTTTGATTTTCTAACAGGAATAGGTTCCTGCTAAGAACACTGACTGTTTCTTCTTCTCCCCCCCGCTTTCACTCCACTGCTACAAGAATATTGCTGTGCGCAAAGCTACCAAGGAAAACTGAAATCCCTCTGTTGGGAGCTGTGTACTTAGCAATATAATCATACTTTGAGAAATAGTTAGGGTTTTTTTAGTTCTTAGCAAGATATACTGTGCAATTCTTGCATGCTAACCTCTGAATTCACATTGAGTAACTAGATAACATTTTCAGCAAATTTTAGTCAAGTTTAGCATCCACCATTTTAGGGAATATATCTATGAAGCTAATGTAAAGTTCACCAGTTTTAAAACATTAATTCTCAGTTATTCCTTTTGCCTAAATGTTTTTTATATGTGTGTCTGTATATCTCTATAATTATATGTCATCCTACTCCTAGCATTTAAGTTGTGTTTCTTTCTCCTGTTTACGGTTAGACTTGCTGCAAAGATCACTCCTGACAGCTGTTAAGCTGAAATCCAGTGTTAGAATCCATTGTTTGTGCATTTCCCCACAACATGGCTTAGTAGCAAGGCCTTTTTTTCCCTTTTTCTTTTGAATGTGTAACTCCCACTGACATTTTGGAGACTTATGGATAGGTTGGCAGAAGAAACTGAGGCTGTAAGAGAACTCACCTTCCTTGCTATTCTTACAAATGCACTGATAGACCCAGTCCTGTGTCACTTCAATCACACTAGCCATCCCCCCCGTGTGGTCACAAGTTTCACCTTTCCCTGCACTGCGTTGTCTGACAGTCTGGATACTCCATGTATAATACAAATAGACATTTAATACTCTTTGCATTTCTCAGTGTACAAAAAAACAGAACGGATTCTCAGTAGGGGGTTTGCCTTAAGTACAGTTCAGTATGTGGTCCACATGGCATTACTTTTTCGGAAGTTAATGCTATGCTGAAATGTATGGGCTGCTGCTAGTAACAAAACATAACTTCACAAGCAGAGCTTAGGGTGATTCTTTACTTTCATTTCTTCTTTATTAATGGACTCCCTGTACCTGCAAAACGAATCTGGGTTTTACTTATTGAGTAAGAATAGGAAGTAAGTATTGACTAGGATATCAATGAGACTAATGGTTTTTCCTTCCTGATGTGTCCCTCTAGTTGCTTATTTTCTCAAAATTCTCATCTGATTTCTAAGTTTCAGCTTGGTGATGCTAACAGTTAAAAAACACCATGAATTAGAAAACATTTAATTTTTTTTTCCTATTCTTTTTCTTTCATCTTATTGAGAAATTTCTTCCCAAGCTATATTATGAGGTTTCAGAACTGGCTTGGGGGTGCCTGGTTCACTCTCAAAGGATGTAAGAAACAGATTTAGCAGCACTGCACAGCTGGTCTGCTGGAGAATCTCTTTACAGAGAGAATTTTTATATTGAATCGTGGGACTTCCTTCAGAGCGTGGTCCACAAATCTCTCATATGAAATGTGCTTTAGACAGATGCAGGAAGGAAAATCCTGTGTATGTGGTAATATATCTGAGCTGGCCAAATACAGAGTGGGAATTTGCAGGTAGATTAACTTCATGGAAAGCTCATTTTCAAGACATTTTTTCAAATATTCTTTGGACGTATAGTAGTTTGGGAGCCTGAACCGACTGTAGATGGTTTGTATACAACTCCGATGCACTGAATTCTCTTTCTTGAAATAGCAAGTACCTTTTCTTTCAAAAATACCTTATAAGGTTTTATTTTCAACCTTTTTTCCATAGCTCTGAAATTAACATTCTCTTCAGCTCACAACATAGACTTTTCCGGTGGTGCAACAACCAGTATAAAAGGTGCTGAAGGAGGAAGGACTTGTCTAGGATGAAACGAACTTAAAGAGCTGTAAGATCTGGGTCCTCATAGTTACCACTATGCAGAATTGTGGTGTGCTCTTCATCACTAGCTAATGACTCACCTCATACCTTGACTTCCAGATGTGCATGTGGGCAGTTGTGAGGATTCATCCTTTGGTATTTGTATAGCACAGTAAACTCCTCGGATAAAAACTGTTATAAAGGTGACGACAGTATAATTAGTAGCTACAAGTACAAATAGATTTTACGACTTTCTGCACAAACCTGTGGGAATTTGGGTTACCAGAAAGAGCCAGTATCACTTCAGACTTCCAGGCATATTGGTTTGACCGTCAGCTGTAAGCAGAGTATTTTGAATGTCCTATTTTACTGAAAAGGGAGTCTACTGTAATCAAAACTTGCAGAAGTATTTTTCTTCCCTTATTCTTCATAACTGATAAAGTTGGACTAATTTATGTGAGATTGTTTTCTAAAGTGGCTTGACAGAAATGCTGGGTAGTCAGTTGTTCATATTTTATCTTTATTCTGCTGTATAATGAGGTTTTGAAGCCAATGAATTATCATAACAGAATATTTAGAGCTTGAAATACAAAAGTTAAAATTTAGGGAAACTTATCATTCCTGCTAGAAACAAACCTAGTTAACTAGAGGTTGCTGAAAAACAACAAGACTGAGATCACAAATGTTTTTTTCATATTGTGGCTGAACCTAACTTTCAGTTTATATTAAGTTTACATTGCATTTTTTTACATGCATTTCTTTATTCAGTATTTGAAAAACTGGAGTGGGGTTGGGGGATCCCTGCAAGGTAAAAAAGCATCTGTGTTTGTATGGCTGCCTTTGTAAATACCTTTTTCTGTAGATATCTGTTGTACATGGATTTAGATATAGGTGCATTCACATGTGTAATTAGGGGTATAGACATTTGGTTAAGTTGAAAGCTCCAAAGTGTCGTTTGTCACATTTATGGTAGGAACTTTAACTGCCTTAAATACTTACTCTTTTCCAATGTGACTTTTTTCTTTTCCCTCTACAAAAAAAAATCAAAATGTACTTCATGAAACTATTGTATATGAAGCACTTATTAGCCGTAATTAAATGGACAATATGAATTTACTACATCTTTAGGACTCTGGCTTGTTCTGGTTTAGAGCAAGATGATTAATGCAAATACATATTACTTGAGATAACCATTTAGCAGCTAATTTAGCCAAATTTATTACAGCAGTTAGAGGTTTTTCATTTTACCAGACGGAGACAAGGACATGACAAAAGCAGGTGGTGTATATGAATGCACACTGCCCTCTAGTGCACAGAGCTTCATGGGATTCCTGAGAAGCGCAGAGGAGACTACGTGCTCCAGCAACGACAGTACCCAGATTTTGCGTAGTTTGGGTTTTCTTTAAAACCACGCTGCTCCCTTCCACGGAAATATTTGCATTTCATCCCCTTCTCCTGACACTGAAACCTCAGATACAAGCCAAATTTTCTTCGACTTGGCAATATTTTGGCTGAAGTATTACTTTAAACATCTGTATTTTTAAGCCTTCTTGCTGTGAACATTTAATAACGCCGTTTCACATTACTGATTGCTTTTACTTGTTTCTGTTTCCTAGCATATTTCAAACATCGGAGAGAGCTGTCACTCTTTGGCTCTAACCAAGCCATTCTGTGCCTCCCTTAGGCCTCTTTCTCAAGTCTGTTGGTAGATTTACTTTGCTCCAGTAGAAAGTAAATTCTTCCCAAGACTTTCCCCCCACTGACCAGTGGAGATTTGGTTCATCTGAGAACTGTAAATTCTGTTTGACAAGATCAAAGAAACAGATGTATAAGTTCAGTGGTTGATATCGCCTGCAATAAGGAGAAATGATCAAAGCAGCAGGGGTAGAGTATCTTCCCAAACCTTTCAAATATCCAGAATCTCAAAGAGGTCTACCTAGGAGCTATGAATAAATCACATAAAAATTTGCCTCTTTTTTTCTTTTTCTTTTTTTACAGTTCGACATTGAGTGCATTGAAAATGTCCACACAGCAATAAGTATTCTGTGAACCAGAGATATTTGTAGTTCTTTTTACTTTTCTTCTTCCACTAGAGTTTCCAAAACCAGATTAAAATTATACTTCAAAAACTTGTAAAACCTATAGTTAGTTATACTGAACTGCACATCCTGTTTGTCTTCTCACTGGCATTCTGCAGTAGGAAGCCAAGTATCTTCCACTCGTACTTATGGCATGTTGTACAATGAAGATCATTTTACCACAGCTCTAAAATGCACTGTATTTTGCTTCTGTTTTGTTTGTATTTTTTTTGCCAGTGCTGAATAAGGGTCAATGTGTAACGAAGTATTACCGCTGGATGCAGAAGAACGGAGGGTATATCTGGATACAGTCTAGTGCAACTATAGCTGTCAACGCCAAGAACGCAAGTGAGAAGAATATCATCTGGGTCAATTACCTTCTCAGGTAGGTCTCCAGTCACTCCTCCCAGCTGAACTGCTATCTCTGTTGCTTCTCTGTGTTGGTGAGAGTTTTAGGGAAAAAACCAATTGCCTACTGGAGAAAGTTAAGGAGAAGAAATCTTCATGTGGTCCACCTCAAAACCAGTGCCATTTGGTTGTACTTATTGAGACATGTGTCATGTCTCAGGACAGTGGAATAGCCTTAGATTATTATGCTGCCTTAGTCTTCAAATCCATTGCCCTGAAATCTACTCAGCCTGAACTCAAAGGTAAAAATCATCCATACCAACTTTCAGTAGCTGTGCTATGAAATCTGGTGGGAAATGTTGAGCACTGGTTTATTTGGTTATTGAAAATGCATGGAAGCAAACTTCTGGGATGCTACAAAAATGTCTCTCTGAAATGTGTTTGCCAGTTCACTCCAGAGAGAGAATTTTCTCAGGAGAAAAGCCTCAAACTAGTATGTTGCTCCTGTAAATCATCAGACATTAGTCACACTGAAAAATGTAAAATGAGGTTTAAAAATAAAAGTAGTAATTAAAACTATTTTAAAGTATTAGAACTCTTTTAAACATAAGTATTCGTAGTATCTTGAATGAAAGGCTCTCCCCTGAGAAATTCTGTTTTACCAAAGTGCAAGTATTTTTAAAAGACTGGTATCTGAGCTCAGGGGAGGACCAACAGTCACTGAGAGACAGTGAATTATAAACCTGACCTTTCTCATCTGAAAATACCTTTCGATGCATTCAGTTTTGAGAAAATGTTCAGTAAGATTGGGGGATTTTCTGTCTCATTCCAGAGCAGAACAAACAAACAAATAAAATTTGAAACCTTGAGACTGTCATGAAATGCAATTGTCATTTTCTGGCCTGTTCTCCTTTCAAGTTGCTTGTCATGGTTTGTTACATTCCCTTTGATGCCATGAGAGTTCAAAGTGATGTCTAGGGGTTAGATTGTGACTTATTATGCCAAGTCCAGCAAGCCCTGAAGAGACTGTGCCTGCCTAAACTTGCATGTTGAAATACTTTTGATTCTCCTTTTGGGGCAGAGGAGGACGCAACCCCTGGCAGGAGAGTATTGAGGGATACTGTGGGAAACCTTCCACAGCAGCGGAGCCTTCATTTGGGCTTGCATGTTTCTGTCCTGCTATGATTGAGCATGGGCATTTCTGAACACAGCCTTATCCTGTTAGATTTTGTCTCTTTTTGCAAGAGTGAGGCAGAAAGCAGCATTTCAAGAGTACAGCTTCACTGCCCCAGTCCAGGCAATAGATGGACCTAGTCCACAAATACCTTGCAAAAATTATTTTCTATACCAACAGAATATACCTAACAAAAAAAGAAAAGCAGTGTGGTCTTCCCAAATTCTGCTTCCAGAACTTGGTTTTTCTGCTGCAGTCCATTCACTGGTCTGTTACAGAAACATTAGCTTCTCTGCTGAATTGGTATTTTTAATTTAGATTTCTCCTAGTACTGGAACCATGAAAGATCCAAATGTCCAAATAATATTTTAGTGACAGATCAAGGCATAATTAGGTCTAGTCTTAGCAGGAGTACTGGTCTGTATATATTTCCATGCATTAGAAAGTATGATTCAGCTGTCTGTAAAAGGATAGACTAATTATAGTGACAGGGAGGATTAATGCTGTTCTTGTTCTAGCAAGTTGTTATTCACAGTGTGAAAGCCCTCAAACATCTTTTGCTTGGAGGGGACAAATTTTGGGACTTCACTGGGATGCAACAGAATAAAGTCACTTTGTGAGGACAAAACCATAAAGATGATAATCATAAGAATGGCATTTCAAAGTGAACTGTGTGAACTCTGAATTTTCACAGCACACTGTAATCGGCTGAATATGGGCACACTGTCATTGTGATAGTGTGTCAGTCACCCCTAGTCCTGCCTCATATCATTCTATGCAGGACTGTGGATTTTCTGCTCTATCACCAGGATGGAAATGGAACTGCATAGAATTACTCACCTATTCAAAAATTATGAAAGACTTTGTTTATTTTCAACATTCCTATGCCACTTATGTCTAGCTGTGTCTGTTCCCCTGCCTTTGTGCAGACTTAGGAAGGGAACACATTTTAAAAGGTACAAACCAAGGGAAAGCATCAGGGTTTTTTTTCAGTTTCTCTGGTAGTGTAGCTTTTTTATATTGCAGTCATGTTCCTTGCTAACAAGTCACAGGTGAGCACCACATGAGCAGATGAAGATATGATTATAATGGGTGTGTTGACAGTTCTTTATCCCTAACATATGCATCTTAACATGCACATGTGCGTCTGTCATACAGTTAGAGTGGTTGCTTTTGGTTTCTTGGTGATGTGGATGCATGTGTGCAGTATTTAAAAAGTGTATAACCTTTTTTATCTATTTTTGGCCAAATTCTATTGAGCAGCGGTCATTTTCTCCAACCCTAACTGAGCACCTTCTTACTAACTTCATGTAAGCTCTGCTTGATTAAAGTGTGGAAAACAGGAACACTGAGAAAAACGGGTATTGAAAGAGCTCTGGCAAGGTTGATAGAGAACATGGTTACAGAGATAACTCTAATAGACATTGCCGGTGGGAGAGAAACAGATTGGAAAAGTTAAAACCCCCTCTCTGTCCTCCCAGGCACAGTAATGGGATCGAAATCAAGATATTTTGTTGTTGTATGATTGCACAGTGTAGCTTTACTGTTAGATATTGCACAAGCCATGGTCTCCCACTTCAGTAAGAATGCTTTGATAGGTCTAAAACTTCACTAGAATCAAGAGAGTTTTAGTAGCTAGTCAATATAAGTATTTGACAGCAGTATTAAAATAAACCTTCATAAAATCCCTGCTGTGAAGCTCTGAGGAGCTGAAAATGTACGTGTGTTTCGGTGTTTGCTGTGTTATTCTTCCTATTTATGTTCTTTGTTCCTGAACTTTGATATGAAAGAGGGAAAACCCATGAAAACTGCAAATCATCCAATTGTGTTTATATTTGCTGCCTCCTCTTCAGTAACCCAGAGTACAAGGACACTCCAATGGATATTGCACAACTTCCTCATCTGCCAGAGAAAACCTCAGAATCCTCAGAGACCTCTGACTCTGAATCGGACTCAAAGGACAACTCAGGTAACACACATGGTGTGCCTTTGGAGCCACAGAAGGTTCATATCGTAAGAGCCACATAGTTGGCTTTCCAGTTGCCCTTACATCTCCAGGACTGTTCTATTATAACAAGAACCAAAACCAGCAACAAAAACGTCCCATAAAATTAGCAAAAATCTTTTCATGACCTCAACACTTCCACAATATCTCCACTTCCTCTGTATTTCTCTTCACTCTGTGAACACATCCCTGCCTGAATTAAATATTTAATTTGCCAGCTAAGCTTCATGAACAGGCACTGTGCCTTATGCAGAGGACCTGGAATTGTATCTGTTGAATATAATTCTAGTTCTTATCTTTCCAGAGTATGCATACGTTCTGAAGATAAATCCCTTCTGGTCAAACTTTATGACCCTTTCTCCTGTATAAATACATTTTTGAAGAGTCTCGCTAGGGGGCAGTGAAGATTGCGAAATTTGAGGGTTTTCGTGGGTTATAAGAATTAGATTTTATTAGAAGGTATGGGTTCAAGCACTTGTTTATAAGCTCTATAAGTCTGGGACTTCAGCTGTTTTCTAAATGCTAAATGCACTTGTCAAACTCAATGTGTAAATTAGTTCTACAGATGGTCCAGCTGGTTCACAGATTCCCCATTAATTTTAAAAGTGGATAAAGGATCTGTACACGTACAGATCACATGGCTTTGAAATGGTTTCCTGTGGCCCAAGAACTAAGAGTGTTACTCTGCTTTAGTATGCAATCTATAGATAGATAGATAGATGATTTTTCTCTCATCTCCATGATAACAATCTGGAGAAAATGGATCACGGTGACATAGGTCAAGCAAAAGTAAGAAGACGATCAGGTCTTAATGCTATATTATATGATATGGCAGTTCCCTTTGATCTTTTGCCGTTATTTTTTCTCCTTTAACAGCTTGGTTTGATGGCTGAAGTCAACATTAGGCACACATACAAGCTTGTTGACCACTGTCATTGGGAATCTGTTCACCCATTCCCAGGGCTTACTTTATGCTCTCTTGTTCCTAAATAGCCAACTAACATAATGGAGAACAGTTTGCATTTCCCACCTGCACTGTAAATTTCTCCAGGTGAGAAGCAAATGTGCATTCATGACTCCTAAGGCTGATAAAGAGCAAGAGAGCATTCTTCAAAGATGTACATCCTAGAAGGAGATGTCTAGGAGTCTTGGAAGACAGCAGAAGCAAAGGGTTGTTTCTTACAAAAGAATTAAATAGAAATGCCACAGAACTGAAATTGAAACAGCATCTTGGATGAAAACAACATGCTCAGTTCAAGCTCTGATAAAATCCCAGGCAAATTTTGTGCAGCTTTAGACTACCTCACCATAAGCCTACCCTTGACCAGCTAAAAAACATGGCCTTAAAAGAATGTATCTTCAAAAAATAAAACCAAATAATTTTTTAAAAAAAAGCAGGAGAAAATCAGCCCTAGGTCAAACAAAAAGCTGCATGAGATTTAGGGGGATGTGGCTGTTACACTACTTCTGTGGGGTTTACTTTTCAAAAGTAAAAAAAAAGTCTCTCTGCTGCTGCTGAATCAAACAAAAGTCTCACTAAGTGTCTTGCACATTGCCCAGAATCCTCAGGCAGCTTCCTTGTCAAGCCCACCTTCTCCAGCACTTCTGAGAAACTGTTTGGTATTGACATGGCTCCAGAAGTAGGCAATCTTTAGTGGAAAACTGGCCCTTCCCCTTTCCCCTTAAAATGAGTATATTGAAAAGGGTAGTGCTTGGCTCTGATGAGTGAAAAAACATCTTTTATTTCACCACAAAAGATTTCTGGCTGGTCTGTAAAAGACAGGGTGTCCCGAAGCCTTTCATGACCCTTTCAAATATAGTATGATAATGGAGAGTATTCATTCTCAAAGCTGCTTTGGCTGTCTGAGCCCAGTGGGCTAGAGTGTTTATCTCATCCCCATTAGAATTAGGTAAAAATCTAAAATACAATTAAGTGAATTCAGACAAGAAGAGTGACAGCTTCTCAGTGCTGTAGCTGGGCTATTTCAATGGCCCTTAGATGATTTGGATCAATCAAGAGTTTAATTCACTGCCTGAATTATTTTTTTTTATTTTTTTTTAATTTTCTGCCCTTCAGTGGGATAGGAGAGGACAGAGGACAGTCTAGCAACGTAACAAAATTGATATAACTGGTTTATTCATTCAGATTTATACATTTATGACTCACTTCTTCTCTTGCATGAGAGGAGATCAGCAGTAATTCCTCTGAAGTCAGAGACACTATGCCACGTCAAAAGTGGCAGCGGTGAGAGGAAAATGAGATGAGAAGACTAGAGTCTTCATTAATAAATAGTGCTACACCTGGATGTCTGCCCACTGTAGGAGAACACGGACGTGCAGGAACAATCACCAAAGCATAATGGTCATATGGGATTGTTCACTGACTCTTCTTTGGGTGACACGGCCACAGAGCCGCTGTGCTCACTGTTGTCGAAATTATTCTTATCCAGTGAGCAGACAAAAAGGACCCCCTCAGTCAAGGTGCAGGCCATATGGCATAGACTTTTAGTGCATTAACAATCCAGAGTCCCAGAGATTCATAGTGATCGAAACTCTGCCAACACAACATTTCAAAAATTTGTGGCTCTGCAGAAGAAAACGGCTTTTGCCAAAAAAAGTTTACAGCTATCGAATCTCATTGGTAGGTAGAAATCTGGACTTGGGTTACAGTATTATGTTCCTGTTGCTAATGATTTGTTTCACTTTCCTTTTGCTCCAGAGGACAATGAGAACTCAAAGTCAGATGAGAAAGGAAACCAGTCAGAAAACAGTGAAGACCCTGAATCCGACAGGAAAAAGTCAGGAAATCAGTCGGATAATGAAATGAACTGTAACGATGATGGGAACAGCTCCAGCAACCAGGACAGCAGGGACAGTGATGACAGCTTTGAAAACTCTGACTTTGAGAATCAAAAGGCCCCTGAGGACAGTTTTGGCACTCTTGGCTCTATGCAGATCAAGGTGGAGCGCTATGTTGAGAGTGAGTCAGACCTGCGGTTGCAGAACTGTGAATCACTGACCTCGGACAGTGCCAAGGACTCAGACAGTGCAGGGGAAGTAAATGCCCAGTCTTCCAGCAAACATCAAAAGAGGAAGAAGAGGAGAAAAAAGCAAAAGGGAGGCAGCATGACCCGGAGAAGGCTGTCAAGCACCTCAAGTCCAAATGGACTTGACTCAGCTTTGGTGGACCAGCCCCAGCTGCTCTCGTCACCAAACAGTGCCTCAGTGCTCAAAATTAAAACAGAAATCTCAGAACCTATCAATTTTGATAATGATAGCAGTATTTGGAATTACCCACCCAACAGGGAAATCTCAAGGAATGAATCGCCCTACAGTATGACCAAGCCCCCCAGCTCCGAGCACTTCCCTTCCCCCCAAGCCAGCAGTAGTTTACATGTCTCCATTCCAGACTCCGTTCTCACCCCACCAGGGACTGAAAATACTGCCAGCCGTAAAACTCAGTTCAGCACCTCATCCAACTCGGCCTTGGCTCCTGTGTCCTCTGACCCTTTGTCACCCCCACTTTCAGCATCTCCACGGGACAAACATCCAGGAGGTCCCACAACTTCCAACTCTTTGTTGTACACTGGGGACCTGGAAGCCCTTCAGAGGTTACAAGCAGGCAATGTGGTGCTTCCTTTGGTTCACAGGGTAACGGGAACCCTTGCTGCGACCAGCACTGCTGCTCAGAGGGTCTACACCACTGGCACTATTCGGTATGCTCCAGCTGAAGTTACTTTAGCCATGCAGGGCAACCTCCTCCCCAACACCCATGCTGTTAACTTTGTTGATGTTAACAGTCCCAGCTTTGGGCTGGATCCTAAAACACCGATGGAAATGCTCTACCACCACGTTCACCGACTCAATATGTCGGGACCGTTTGGAAGCGCTGTGAGCGGGGCCAGTCTGACCCAAATGCCTGCAGGGAATGTGTTCACAACTGCCGAAGGACTTTTTTCCACTCTTCCATTTCCTGTGTACAGCAATGGCATTCACACTACACAGACTCTGGAACGGAAAGAGGATTGAAATATGACCACATACTGTGTTCAGTGTTATACTCTGAGGCATAGACTATGTTTTAATTTAGACCTTTAATTCTAGCACTTTGAATTTGAGCAGGTCAGCTTATTCTCTCAATATGATCTCCCCATTTCATTCCCTTTCTCTTTAACTTGACTTATTCTTTAATGTAAAGATATTTTTTTATTTTTGCCTTCAGAGAGTCGAAGTACCAGTTGCCTGCCATTTTGTCTTCTTCTAAGATGTGTGTTTTTTCCTTTGCATCTTTATTAAGATGCCTTTAATATGTGTATGCCTCTGCCATAGAATACTCAGTGTTGTGGTAAAGAGATTTTAAAGTGACAACCATTGGTTTTACTTCAAAATGATCTTGATATGATCAAGATTAAAAGAGACAAGCATAAACAATGTGCCCTGTTTGACTAAGTCAAATGAAAAGGGGTTTTTGTTCCTAATTCCTTTAAAATAGGGGATAGTATTTTAGAATTTTATGCAGAGTTTAATTCTCTTTTTATGGTTAAGATTTTCTTACTTGCACATAAAATAATTTGGGTTCTTAAAAAGTTAATTTCTGGCCTGTGACTAGAATGTTAAAAAGTTGGACTAAATGTTAATTACTGAAACTTTAACTTAATTTCTAAAACCATGGTGCTATCATTTATTAATCTGTAATGTCTTCATACAATATGCAGCTTGTGGGCTGGGTTTTTTGGAAAGAATGTGTTCCGTACTGGTTTATAGTCGGGTGCTGCAGTCTCCTTGGTTAGTTAAGACAAAAGCCCTCATTAACATTTGCTGCAGGACTTAAAATTTTTTACCTCCAAACTAACAAGCATAGCCTCACATCAAATTTAAATGGGTCAGGAAGCCTTTTTCAAAAAGTGCTTAAAAACGAAAAACTCAATTTAATTGACGCGAGGAGCAGTTTCTTAGGTGCATATTGTTTTGCTTTATTATTTTCTCAGTGTAACTGAGGCTAATTTTACAACGTCAAATAACACTTCGGAGTAAAAAAAAAGAAAAACCAGAAAAACTATTTAACATGTTTGTTTTGTTTTCCATTTAATATTATAGAGGGAAGGTTGTAAATTTCTTTTTGTTGTTTGATTTGGGTACTTTTTGTTATTTTTTCCTTATTTCTAGTGTTGAAACCAATATGTTTTAAAACTAAAGAATGGGTTAATAAGCTTGAAATAGATAACTACAACTGAAAACTGCACATTAAGTAAAAGAAAAGAAATCTCCTATTTTGTCTTTGTTGCCAGAAATCACAGTGTAGTGTCAAACACTCCAAATGACTGTCAAATATAAATTCTTCTTCCACTCCATCTTTGGCAGCTGTTTGTTAAGGCATCTAATAACAGATGTGAGAACTGTAATGTGTACAATGTGTAAGTGTCCTTGGCTGTCAGTCCCATTGCAGTTTCAATGTGTGTTACTATATGCAGTATATACTAAGCTAATGTAGTTGTTTTGTCCTTTGTCTTCTCTGTGCTTTATCTCTAGTCCGGAGTGGTAAAGTCCCATTCCTGCAGTCCTAGTGAACCAGTGATTCTTGGGGGTTAGTGGTTTTTGTGTGGTGGCCTTCCTCTGTAATGTCACCTTATGCTGCTTCCACTGTCTGTATACCTTTTAATTTCCGCTGTTGCTTTGCTGTTGTGTATTCTCAAACCTCTCTCTCCTCCCGTTCCTCTCTTCCCTACACACACTTTTCCCTCTCTCTTTCTCTCGCTCTCTCGTTCTCTCTTCTTCACTCTCAGAGATAAAAGACTCTTAACTAGCTCAAGGTTAATGGAGCCATTTTTCCCACAGAGGAATTCTGGGTATGACGTACTCTTCCAGTGTACCCCACAATGCACTACAGAGTAATGCTCAGATATATTAAGCAAATTGATGCCATATAGCCTCAGTTGTTAACATTCCCAGAGTCCCTTGTGCTCGAACTGTAAGCAGAGGGTGCATTTCTTTGGTTTTCTCCCAGGTAGGCTGGCGGAGCAATAAGTAGAGCAATCACCAGTGAGGTAGGAAATGCTTTCAAAGGTCAACGAGCATTGCTTGAAAAGGAAACTGAGCTTAGGATTGTCATATATATTTCCCTATGTGTGCAGTGCTAGTATATGAACTCAGCTGTCCTTTGAATTTTGGATCACTCACTGCGTCAAGTCAATTCCTGCGGTAGCTTTGAATTTGAGAAGTAGGTCCGAGCCACAGTGGAGTAACAGTGAAAAAGGAATTGGGTGACACAAATTTAACTAATGAACTTTTAACGGTTCCAGTGGAAGGATTTAAGTGGGTCTAAAAAAGGCGAGAAAGCTGATTGGGAAATTCAAAGTTTAATTTTGGAAGCTCTACTCTAGCTATGGAACAATCAAAGGAGTGCACCTATCAGCTACAAAAAACAGCTAGACAGCTGTTGTTGTTTTGGGTTTTTTTTATAAATGTTTCTGTGTTGTGTCAAAATGATTTCTGGTGATTTAAACTAACAGATAATCACAGCTGCTGTCTAAATCCATAGTGTTTAAAATTACAAAATGAAAAAAAAACTTCATTACCTGTGAAGACTGTGTCTGTGTTTTTAACTATTTCTTGTACAAATATATGAAATCTTTTATGAGGAGACTGGTGCCAAGTAGCTGAATAATGGGGAAAGGGATTCTGTTCGTATAAATCTTAGCAGTGTTACCAACTCTACAATATAAAAAAAAATTAAAATGTTAAAAAGTGACAGCTATGGTACATTTATTTTGTGTTAAGCTAACCGAATCTAACTTCTCGAGTGCCTGGCTTATTTGAAACATTTTTTTCATTGATCATTGATAATGCTGCAAATCAGAAATGTACATACTTCATTTACAACAGGGTTCTTTTTATACTTTTGTAGATTCTCATACATGTCATACATGGTTGTCTTTATGTAACTTAATTTTTTTTCATCCCGCAGGTGCCATTTTCATAATAAACTTCTCTTGGATTTGTTACTATCTGGCATCATTTCTTTTACATATAACCATCCTGACTAATGAATGCTGGTAGTATTTGTTTGAGCAGGTATTTTTTAATTGCTTTGTTTAAAAAAGAAAAAAAAAAAAAAGAAAAAAAAAACTAAAAATCAAAGAAGATAAAGTTAGATTTTATTAACACTTGCGAAATGAAGAGAAGAAGCTGTCAAGATGTAGGTTAAGAATGCTAATCCAAATACTACAACAAACTTGCCACCATCCTAAATTCTCAGCTACCCCAACTCATTGTCATATTGAGCATTTTTATGCACATTATCAAAGCTGAATAATGGACCTGCAACATTAACCACTATAGGAAGTGTGCATTTCTTCTTGATTAATGCACACTGGAAGAGGTCAGCTTTTGTACATTAATCATTTAAAATGCACTTTATCTTTTCATTTTTCTACTCTACAATGTTACAGTGAAACTCTTTGGTCACATTATATCCTACCTATGCTGCTGATTCTTTTAAATGTGTACCTTCTTTCTAGACTGGCAACGTGTAAGTTGTTGGTGTCATGTGGCTAGACTTTCTGCCTTACAAATTGAGAACAGAAACATTTACCCATGTAGAAAAGACAAGGCAAAAAGCCTTGATCTTACAACTGAAGGGGAAGAAACACCACCTTAAATTAAGTTTTGCTTATGCAGGCATCCACACACAGTGGCTGACCCTAAAAAGGGAACAACCATTGGTGATTATGCCTGTGATTATGTTCTAACAGGCTCAGAGCAACTGTATTTGGTCTCCCTGTGAAAAGCAGGGAGAATCTGTGCCACAGGAGATGCCACCCCTGTACCCATCACTGTGAGCCAACTTTGGTGATGGGTGCTGTGTGCACCAGGAGGGGCTGGGTCCTGGCAGGGGAGGGGAGCAGGAGCCTTCTCACCCACCACTCACACAGTCTCTGCATTTCTCCTTCATCCTTTGGTTTTCTTTATGGTGCCTCCCCCAGCTGTGACAAAGATTTCCAGATTCTGTATTTTATTTTGTTATTGCGGAGTATGCAGTCTCCAAGAAAGCAGTTTGGGGCACATAAAATCAAATCACGTGCTGCCCACAGCCAACATCAGCAACAAATTTGCATGCCCAAATCTTATCTCCTCTGTATGTCCACATAGAAATTAAAACTATTGGGGTAGTCATTCTGGATGAGATTTTGATTGCCTTATTAATGCTGAGTAAAACTGTCTAATCAGTTGCAGAGTTTTCAGCACATCTTTTTACAGCAAAAGGTAAGGAGCTGAAGTAGGAGCATGTGAATATGGCTTCACAAAACCAAAATACTGAAATTGTATGTACAGTTATAGCTTAGTGAGCCTGAAGTCTGGTTCTTTGAGCTTCTGAGCAGTTCAGGATTCCCACTTCCCAGGCTCCAAGGACAAAGTTTGATAGGTCTCCAACTTGCAGGGGGTACAAGGGAGCAGAGGTTAGCGGTGCTGCTTTCAGCTCTGCTTGCATGTTCCAGCTGGCAAAGCATCTTGTTTATGAGGTAGCTAAGGGCACAGATGCCAGCCAAGAGGAAAACAGAATTTAAATGGAGACTGGAAGAATGACCAGAATAAAGCTTAATGGAAGACTGTTCAAAATAAGTGTTAACCAATATTAATAAAGCTACTAATCCCAAGAAGGGGGCTTGAGGGGGCCATTTCTGAGCTCTTTTAAAGGCTTTATATACTTCAACCATACTGCCTATAGATTGCATCAGAGGAGTGAGTTGATAGACAAAGTGAATAGACGGCTCTGAGACTGTCAGTTAAATGAGAAAGTTTGTGCATTAAAGAAAATGATGGAAAGGCTCTTTTGTGGCTGGTGGTTTGTTGGCTTTTTTGTAGTGAAGCTGTTGCATCAATGGCAAAATGGATTTGTAAATTAGTAGTAGTAGCAATTTTAAGAAACAAAAACGACAGCTCAGAAGGGTTGAACGCTTTGAAAAAGGTTCTTGGGGATTGGTCAGGTTGCTATTCTGATATTATTTGGAGGAAAAAGTGTTTGCCATGCAGGAAGTTGGGCACACTTTGTTGAGTTGTTTCATCAAAAAACATTTCCTAAAACAACTGATCTCAGTAACTGCCATCTCTGGAAAGTTTGTTCCTGAACCACTTGTTTTGCAGGTATCTAAAAGTCACCTGAAGAGTTGCAAGGAGAAAGTGGGTCTTTCTAAGTGGCATGACTCTGAAAAGTTACAGTGATAGAAAAATGTTTCAGGACTACTTAGATAACTGGTTCTGACAGCTTGCACTGGTTCCCTTGTGAGGTGGTCATGTCACAGGAGTAACTGCGATGCCCCTGACAGCACATTTGTTGTTATGATTTTAGGAACTGTAGTAGTTTAAATGTGTCAGTGCTTGCAGAGGCATTTGCATAGTATTTTTCCTTCTTGCCATTGTAATTTCTTTATTTTCATTTTAGGACTGGGGGAGGTGGGTGGAAAGGCTGGATATGCATTGTCAACTGATTTAATGAACTGTCATCTATCCAGCGAGTTTACTGAGGAGCCTACAGATGTGTGAACAAATGGGATGTCACCAGAGCCACAGACGCTCAGGTAAGATCAAACCATTTATAAAACATGCACATGCATGCACACAGACACAGAGATCTGCTGCCTCCGAAAGGCGCTTGGGCTGGGCAGGGTAGTACCTATGTGCATGTGCATAAGAAGGGTCCTTTTTTTTCCTCTTTCACCTATCTCTTCATCTTTTCATCAGAAGGAGGGATTACTGGAAGCTGTTATTCTCTCTCAGAGTAAGTACTGTTTGTACAGTGTATGAACAGGTATGTTTTACTGGCTGAAATAACCCCCCAGTGGTTCCTCTAATAGCTTTGAAATTTGAAAATAGCACTCAAGACCCAATTTTCATAAAGCATGTCCAATCACATCAACACTTCCTTTTACCAAATCAAACAGGATCTTTCTGAAAGCAATAGGACTTGAAATAATAAAAGGATACAGAGTTTTGCTTTTAATTGAACTAAATGAGGATGGCTATTTTCCATGACAGTCTCCTTCTGAATCCTAAATTCAACAACAGAGGGTGGAAGACCGGCTTTTATTTCCATGATCGTATTGAGGTGAGTCTTTTGGCAAAACAAAAGCCCAGAGCAGTTCATATAAATAATCACATTTCTAGAAGTATCCCACTCTAGAAGTAAAACCAGAAAGCTTAGTGACTCAGGTCCAAAGCCATAAAAATGAAGCCAATAATTATGAGTTTTATTACATTTATATGAAGTTAAAAATCTTTACCATCTTGTAGGAGTTATGTAGAGTAGATGCAATGCAGAAAATAAGGGATCTTTTAATAGACACCGAGAGGACATCACATACTGACTTAATGCCCAAGCAAAAAGGTCATCAAGACTCAGTGAAGGCTTGTGGGAAGTCAGTGGGAGATTTGCATTGCTTTGCAGATAGAGGACTTTATTGCCCATTACTTTGTCTCTGTGTACCTTTCACTGACTCTAGAGACATGGAAAATACTGAGATTACCTTTCCCATTACAAGTTTTCCTGACAAAAAGAACCCCTGTCTTGTTTGTAATAAAAGGGGACATAATATTTTCTTGCAAAAGGAAGGGAATCAGGTTTTCCTCTTGCTTTAAAAGCATTCACAGATTTATAGCGGAAATGACAGGAACAGGATGTATTAACCGTTTGACCCCAGCAGAATGAGTCTACACCCTTGATTGATTTAAAAGTTTATCTGTGTCCTCTGAATAGCCACAAAGGGTCAAGTCTTGGTCCTGCTCAAATCAATGAGAGCTTGACTAATGACTTTAATGGCTTCAGGAACAGGACCCAGGTTTTGAGCCAATATTCATAAGCAAATAACAAAGCAGAGCCTATAGCACGCACTGCAGACAAACGAGTCAGGCTCATTGGTACAGTCCATCAAGTTTTCTTTATAGTCCTGTACCACATGACTCACATGCTAAGAAAGCAGCTCTTTTTGGTTTAATTAAAAGTCTTTCCCAGGCTTCCCAAACTGCATGGTCTGCTCCTTCCAGAAACTCCTGCCTTTACAAGAGGTGGGGAGTGAGGCAGAGGCACAGGTAGGACTAGGAAGACTCTACCTTCTCACACATGTTCTCAGGGAGTGGGTTTCGCTACCTGGGTCTTAAATAGGAAAGCGAAGGACTCTTAAGGGGAAACCGCTGGACATCAAATTTTCTTGATCTACAGCAGTGCTACCTGATAGCAGCACCAATATCACCAATACAGCCTTCCCAGAACCTCTTTGAATATCATGCAAGAGATGGGAAAGTTCCGTCCATAGTAAGGAAGTGAGTATTCCCTGAAACCTGTTTCTGGTTTCTCTTCAGTTCTGTGAAACTCTGAGGCCTCTTAGCATCCTTTGTGGGCTCTCCTGTGCCTCCATTAAAATGTCATTTCTTTCTTCTAGCCAGTTCTCTGCTTTATTACAGCATGTAAAATAGTGTCTTGCAGGATAGCAATAAGGCTGATTTCAGCTCAGGAAGGTCCGTCTTCTTAGATTATAGCAAATGGAAAGAACTAGGATACTCCAAAGATTTACTTTGAGCTGAAAACACACCCTAAATGCTGTGGTTCATCCCCATAGCAAGGATCTGGGGATCTTAGACTTTGCAGGGTAAGATAAGTTTCTGAGAACATGCGTTCCACTTACTGCTTATTCCACATTGGCACTTCAAATGAGCTTTGATAATTTACCTCACTGGCTGTTATTAATTGCATGTTCACATGATCATTTGAATCCCAGGAGGCTGTAGCCTTTGAGTTTTCCATGGGGTATCATTTTTCCTCTTTTTTCCACTGCCTTTGGTTTTGGCTTTCCCTATCCTTTTACCTTTACAATGGCTTCAAACACACACCCCTGGGTGCATAGCTCTTCCCCAGCATGATCTATAACTATTACTGCCACTCCCTGGCCCCTGTTACCAAGCCAATTTTATATCCAATCGAGTATTTTACCATCAGTCCCATACTTGCTAACCTTATAAATTAATCTGTTATGTGGCACTGTATTGAGAGCCTTTTCAAGTCCAAGTAAATTATGTCTTCTTCTTCACCCCTGTCCACTCTCATTGTCACTTCCTCAGAGAAATGAATCAAGATTGTTAAGCATGACCTCCCTTTTGTAAATCCATGCTGACTATCTCTAACCAATCTATATTAGATTGATATTAAATCAGGACACAGACTCGAAGGGGGCCTGCTGTATAAATGCATGCCAAGGTTGCTTCGTGTGGAGATGAGACATGGGAATCGCTGATACACTGAAGATAGCAGTACCAGGTTTGATGGTTTGCCAACAACTTATTAGTGTCCAGATCCCTCCCCAGGGTTGCAACCAGAACTCCTCCAGAGAAAACAAAAGCTTTTATCTGCATTTGTGTAGTGAGTTTCTATTGCAGAAGTGAATGTTATCCCTGAGGATGAAAACTGGGTTCTGCTTATATTCATCTATGATTAAGTCAAAATCACAAAGACATTGCAAAAACCTCCTTTTCAACAGAATGCTGTCCCACAACTTCTGAAAAGAGCTGCATCTGCATTGCCTGAAGTGCATGTCAAAAGGCAGCATGGGCATTTGCTTTTCCCACCTTGGCCTAGGTGCTGGAGAGCATGGGTGCTACATCAACTGCAACCACTTTCCCTATATCGCGTTAAGACTTTTGGTATCTTGCTTCCCCTGAAGCATATGCCTGCTCTGAGCACCTGCCACTACTGACTGATGCCAGAGAAACAACTTTTTCCATGGAGATTAACAACAGCGAGAGGTGAGCTGTACTGCAAGGTACAGCTGAGGGAATCACGTACCACCACGTCCCCCCGCCTACTTGCTGGGGTATGAAATGGTGGCCTGCACAAGCAGGGGGAGGAAAGAAGCTCTCAGCAGTAAATTATGGCACCAGTTTTAGGTAGACTTTGCTAGCTTTTCTACCTCTGTGACTGGAAATACCTCCCTCAATGCTGTCAGCATAGTTGAGGTCTCTTTAGTTTAAGAGGTTGGGTGGGGGGGTGGATGGGACAGAAATTGATCCCAAATTGATCTGTCTTGAGCTTGTTTGACAACATACGCCTCAAGAACACTGAAATCCAGAAGAGATCAAAGTCATCCGTGGGGAAACTAACCTTCAGCCTCCTGCCTCATAGTACACCAAAGGTGCACACCAGGAGCCTTCTAATCTATACCAGTAGAGACCTATTGCTTATATCCTATATATACACACAGTTGGTTCCCTGGTGCCTTCAAATCAGAAATGCAGTAGTCCGTGTCCAGTGGGAGAGATGTTGTTGTGGGAGACTTCAGCCCAGTCAGTACTGCTGCAGGACTTAGATATTCTGGCAAACATCCACTGAAACAAAGGAAAGAGGCCCTCAAAACAGTTTGGCTTGCTTTCAGGGCCTTGACCCTGTAACAGCCAGTACAGACCCGCTCAGAAAAATAACTTGCAAAAACAGTAGGTCAGTCCAGAGAAGGATAGCTTAAAGATAAGGGTTATAAGGGTGTAAAGAAATGGCTGGAGCATGTTTTCCCTGTTCAGAAGAAAAGATTGCTCACCTGCTCTATGATGAAAGGGTTCTGAAGAGGAAGTAAAACTATCATGTATTTCTTAGGCGAATAAAAAAGCAGAAAAGCAAAAAAAAACAAATCAAAGCAGCATTCAAGTTGCTAGAGTTATCACATTGCCAGTATCTGCAGCTAAAACATGTAGTCTTGTCATCGACATAAAGATACATCACAGCTATATAGAGTCCCGCAGACAAAGAAATATGGTTTAATATCAAGTGCATAATATGAAATTATACAAACAATCCAAGTTACCAAACAGGGTATCAGCTGTTAGATGGGCATATACCCTAGAAATTTCCTTCAGCCAGCAAGTTATATACTGTAGTCTTCAAGCAGAAATTGTATGGGTATTTTTCTGAACAAATCTGATCGTAAGTGACAGATCAGATGATGATAACCATCCCTTCTAACTATAAGACCGCATTGGAACAGTAACTGTGCTGACACTAGTAGTAAATTTGTTCTCTAAATGTGTAATTTGTAGAGTTAAGAATTAAACTAATTAGGAATAATAAGTGAACAAAAAATGTGAAACAAAACCAGCAGCAAAATTGTCATCACTATAAACTTCTGCCTCTGATTTCCAGCATATTTTTGTGAACACATAGTGAAGTTTTCTGACGGATCAAAAGTATCTTTTCATTATTATGTTGAGTGCATGTTCTCCTGCAGCAGGTGAGTTCTACTTACAGGAATCAGAGTGTACTTCAGAGAAAGCATCTGTGGGAGGAGAGGGTGGGAACTAACATTTGAGCTAGGAGATACCTTTTAACTTCAGCATTAAGAGTCTACAGGGCATCTGCCCTCTCTGCTTCTTTGGTTCATGGCTGAAAGATCTCCATATGCTGGAACTGAACTGGTTCCCCACCCCAAGAAGGAACTCACACAGTTGGATGGCTTGGGCACCGCACGGCAGGATGAGAGCAGGGCAACACAGGACATGGGACTCCACCACAGGCCTGGCCTGCCACCCTGTCACACTGCACACTGTCCCTCCTAGGGGCAGGGATATACTGACTCCGGTTGGGCTGGCCACAGCTCAAAACATCTAAAGATACTTAAGGACCTCTAAATGAAAATCAAGTTGCTTAGGATATTAAAACTGACCAGAAAGTACAGCTTGAAAACAAATTTCCCAAACCTCATAAATATTAACTTCACCAGTGGCTCAAGATCAGACTAAAGAAAAAGAATATAAAGCTCAAAAATTCTTCCATTACTTTAATGGTGTGGTGCTGGTCAACACCTAAAATCACCTAAAATATACAACGTGTCCGTTTCCTGATGGTGCAATAGGATATTATATTTGTCATCTAGCTAAGCATTTATTCCCATTACTTAAATTCATTTTACAATACAGACAAGAGGGTTTTTTTCAAACTAAATTAAGTCACTACAATACCGTAGATCCTTACCTAGACCATGGACACCAATCTTCCTTACTCATAGCAACCCTATGAAACTGAGACGCTGCAGCAGATGGAAAGATATCGCCCTGGAATCTGCACAACCCCCTTAAAAGTGGGAAATCCCACATGGCTCCTTTGAGAGATTCTTGCTTTGGTTTAAAAATCTCCTCTGTTCTTTTGGCCAGGTCCAAAAGAAGAAAAAACATTGGAGAGAGTGATAAATAAATGGATCTAGGAAAGCAGTCACTTCTAAGGACCTAGGAATGTGTAGAGATAGTACTTAATAGTGCTACTTAATAATGATGCTGCTATTAGCAGCAGTACTAGTTGCCTTACCATCAGTAGTAGTGGTGCTGTACTGTACTAGTAGTATCACATCTACTATCCCATAGTAATGATTGCACTGGAGGAGTTACCAAGATAAGCTCAAAGTACTGCTGGATTTTCATGTGCTTATGAAAGTGTGCTTAACTGGGAACGTTTGCATCCAGCTTCCTTGACCCTGTTCTTGCTTCTGCCCTTCTCGGTCACTGATAGATTCATTTTTTCATTTGTGTACAAAATTACACATGGTCAGAGGTTAGCAAAGTAGGCAATTTGGAGACTTCATTTTGGAATATTATTTGTCTGTTGACCTTGTAATACTATCATTTGATAACTGCATATGGCACCAGCATTTAATAATCTGGCTAGGTTGACGGTTAAAATACAAGGTACAAATAAGTAACTATCCAAGGACCTGATCACCATGAAGATGGCCTGCCATTTGCAGCATGCCCAAACTAATACTGCCTAAAGAAATCTGGATAAGGAATTAGAAGTGGTTCATCATGGTGGGCCCCTGACTCCTAAAACAATTCCCTTTATAATTTGCTAAGGTGGGAAACTGGCAATCTTATAAGGGACATGCAAGAAGCTTTCCTTTAGTTGTTTAAAATGGCTAATAAATGCTGCGATGTTTTAAGTAATAAGTAACAATTTCTTTGATGATATGGGTGAGTTTGGGGGCCTGCAAGGCAATCCTCTGCTTCACATTATAAGAAAATGTTACAGAGCAGGGCTCAAAGAGTACCAAAATGCCGATCACTGTCTCAATACAGTATTATTATCATCATAATAATAGAATTTTTAAACAGGGTTATTCATAAATATTAGTTAAAAGTGAAAGCTGATTAGGTCTTCATACGCATCCCATCTATATACCTGACAGCCCTCTGTTGAGAAATAAAGGTGAGTGGCACATGCTCAGTGAAGCTGACCCATACAGTAAAATGGCTTATGAGAAATGACGATATATGATGAGAATACAAAACTTGCTAATAGGTTTATTTATTGATTGAAAATAAAATTCATGAACTGTGAAGCTGAAAACTGCACCAGAGGGAGTCAATCCAAGAGGACACTGAGGGAGGGGAGAGAGACCGAGAGAGAGAGAGTGTGTGTGTGTGTATTACATGTAAACTAAGTTAAAGGTAGCCTAAAGGCTTCTGATTCCACAAGCAGAGCCTCTGAGGATAGGATCTGAAAGCCTTTAATGCTACTAAGGCTTTGTCAGTAAGGTATTTGCATATTTTGCCTACAAACCCAAAACGCTGTATTAATTCATTTTTATTTACCTTTCTGCTGCTTCCAAAAGAAACCTCGCAGGAAGCCATTAATGACACAGCTTCATAAGAGATAATTTTCAGAGAGGTTTTGCAGGTAGTGACTGAAGGGGGAAAAAAATGTGTGTCAAATTTAGGTTATTAACAACATAATCCTTAAACAGACGGTATCTCAAAGACTAATTCATCTTCAAATTTGACTGTAAAAACTGCATGATCCTTCACGCTGTGTGCATGTGAATTTATACTGCATGTCTTTTTTTCTTCATGTTTACTATAAAGGGAAGTGGGAGAGTTTTGAAGCACAGGGCTGGAGGCTGGAAAACACAATTTCGTCTTCATCCTCTTACCTTCCATTTAAATTCAGGTCCCTTTCTCTGGAGTTCACCAGAAAAACTGCTGGACAGCTTTCCCCTGCAGCCCATGTCTGAATATTGGGCAGCACCCGGACCCATTGCCAACAGCAGCTCCTTGGGAAGGGCTATTAGGGCAGGCTGGGACAGTGGGGAGCTCTTTGCAAGACACCCCAGGTCCCCACCAAGTGACAGCCCAAAGGCTCTGCTCACTTGGGGTTCATTTGTTGTCTCTGGCATCACACAGGGGGAATCTGAATTGCTGCAACAACCCACTGCAAACCAAATCATGCTAGTATCTAAGTCATCGCTCAGGTTTCCCCTCCCCAAAACTGGACCTGGTGACTCTGATTTGGCCACAACTCACAGCATTTGGAATGAAACTGCTGTATTTTGTTAAAACCTAAACCTTGTTATAACTTAAACTATAACTTTTTGTTTAGTTTAGTGCCAGGTCTCATCACAGACAGTCTCAGCAGACAAACTGAATGAGAAGCAATTGCTCTGGAATCTGTGACCTCCCACAAGAAAGCACAAGTCCCATTTAATACAATTTTAACAGCATGATTTGTTAATCACAATATAGCAAAAGTGGTTTCAACCTTTTCCCCACTTAAACATGAAGTACCAAAACCTTTGTGCTTTCCCACACTGAGAGAAATCCCATTTTCTCATGTGAATTTAGATTATTCAATACAAGCTTCTTTTAAACTTTCCTGTTGTTGGAGGTACATTTTCCCTCTCTGCTTGGATCCTTTTAAGATGTATGATTTATTAGAGTTTTCCTCTTCCTTCCTGTACTTTTCTGCCCTGGATGCTCTATTTATAATCTTTGTCATTTCAGAATTATCTTTGAGGAAAAACAGATAGTCATATATGCAAGCAATGTAAATGGGTCCGATTCCACTACCCAGTCTGGCACCTTTGCAATGCCTTTGTCCTTTAAACAGAGGAATCATTTTTCTTGATTTGTCTACATGTAACTATGCTTAATCATTTTATCGACATCTAATTTATCTCCATACAGCAGCCCTTGTCTTCTCACATGCTGCCTAGACCCGGTCTCCCATTGCATCCTTTGTTGGCTGGCATATACATTGCGTCCCTGTGTACCAGTGCCTGCCTCACTCATAAGAGAAAAGCAGCAATATATTTATTGATATAAACCAGGCATTTAACAAACTTTGATAGCAAATACGACAGTTCAACAAGGTTTGATGGCAAGGCACACAGTTATTCACTGCATGGAGAACAGGGTCCGACAGAACTGTCAGGGAGACCTCCTGTTGAGTAAGGGTTGAGAAAGGATACCCTTGCTTTCTAAGCTTCTCATAGAGGAGTCTAGGTCTGGCTGGATCCAGTCCTGGTCCCAGACTTGGTCAATGGCTTATGCCTAACGGATAATGTATGCACAATCAATCCTTTCTATCACTTACCTAAGATTTCAAAGTTTAGCATGCTGTTAGTCACTTACTAAAAATCTGTTCTGGCAAATAATCTCTCAGTATTGAGAAGTAATCTTGAGAAACATCCCTACTCAAGGGAAGATCTTGGTGTGCAGCCTGCTGCCATGCAGGATTGCTCAAAGGGCTCTTAGCCTGTTCGCTGTTTATGGGGATAAGATGATTGACCTGTAGTCATATTTGCATATTGACCACAGGATCAGCATTGCTCAATTTCACCCTTAGCTGCTGTGTTGTTATCGGTCTCCTAGAAACTAAGTTGAGCCAGATGGAGCCATCAGGACTAGATGCACCAGTTGTGACAATCGCGGATGTTTATCACTCAGGCAGGGTTATGGGAGATAAAAGTCAGGCTGGCGCCTGAGGGGGGAACACACCATCATAGTGCCATGTCCTGGTTACATCAAAGGCCCTTAGAACCAAAACAAAAGGCCATATACCTGAATGATATGAGGTGTCGGCCACCCAGGCCCCACTGCTCTGGAGTCTTGGTGGAGAGTGCAGAGAAGCACCGTGTTTATTACATGACCACCATTATTCTACCACCTCCTGGGTGAAGCCAGTGAGATTTTATGCAATGGTGAGGCTCCTTCAGGAAGGCAAGGAAGAAAGAGTGCCCCTGGTCCTGTCCTGGCACCTCCATCTCCTGCTCCCCAGTCTGCGCTCAGACTTTCCTTTTTGTTCAGAAAGTTACTTGACCTATATTGTCCTGGAAGAAGACAAAATGCCTCTATTCCTTGTTGAGCAGTTACTGCTTGGAGCAATCCCACTGAAATCAGTAACATTCCTCCGGCCCATCCCTGTGCCACCATGCAAGTGGTCAAAGCCTGACCCCACTGCAGTGGATGCACCTGGAGCCCATTACAAGGCCTCTTCTTCCTGTGATTGATAGATGGCTGGCCAAAATGTGCCCCAACTGGAGGCCCGTGGCAGCCACCAGCCCCAGGGAGGTATACAGAGAGGGGAAAGATGGTGACGAGAGCAGTGACAGACTGTGAACTGAAAAGCTTCTGTTTCTACTGGAGCGTTACCTGTGGTTTAGGAGGTGTTTTGCGGTTCTGTACTGAAAGGAAAGGCTGCAGTGCATTGCAGTTATGTTTGTTCTTTGCAGGTGCTGGTTTGTTTTCCCTTTATTTTTTGCTGTTTCCCACCCCCCCACACCCCACCCCCAGTTGTTTTTTCCCCCTATATGAACCAAGGGAACGTTGCATCTAGAAAACTGTGTGGTCATTTTGTGCTGGTGGCTGTAGGTGAAGAAGCAGCCCTGTGACACCATTAACCAGGCCCCTGCCACAGCTAATTAGTAACAAACCCCACAGATGTTTTTTAGATCACGACAGAAAGGGATAGTGGCAAAAGCAAGAAAAACAGATTTCTGGGTGGAGGACTTCAACCTAGGACATTTCCTAAAGCAATTAATCTAGAGGAATAAAAAAAAACCCAAAAGCTCAGGAATATATAAATGTCAGCTGTTTCTTCCTCCAGGTACAAGTGCTTGAGATGCCTCAGAACAGTAGCAGCCCCTCTGTGTGCCCGTGTCCTCTCCCGCTGTGTGCTGTCCCAAGGAGGTGACAGGGGAAGGTGGCACAGCTGGGAAGCTGGGCGTGTGGAAAGGGGTTCTCCACTGCACACATCTTCACTGAGCACACGCGTAGAGTGCAGAAAGGGCCCTTAGTGCTGTTCATGCCATGTAATTCTAATAGGACAATTATTTTATAATCCTTTAATATATTTTTAACTAATTCAAAGTTCAGGGCTGACAGTAGATTAGCCATATAGCTCAATTATTTAAATGCTTAAGCCTTTTCTAACATGCCAAAAAAAGAGGGGAGTTTGGCTATCTCTGCTTTAGTGCCCCATGATAATTTTTCCCCTTCTTTCAAAAATAGCTGCAAAGCAAACAAATAAATACAGTGAAACGTTCAGGGCCACAAACTGTTTCTCTTCGCTGCTCCTCGGAGATCATTACCAAGGTTTAATCCCTATTTGCAGGTCTTGTAAATGAAGCAAACTGCAGGCAGCGACACAAGGGGGCTTGGGGCTGGGTGGGCTGAGCTTGAGGGGCACTCTCACACTGTGTCCTCCATGGCCTCACACTGCTAGGGGAAACTGGGGACACTCAGGGGCATTAGCCTGATATTTTGGTAGTCCATTTTGCTCACCAAAACACACTCACACTGCTCAAAGAAACATGCTTGAGTTTTGGGGGGGGGTTCTTTGTTGTGTTTTGTTTTGTTTCTGGTTTCATCAAAGCCATACAGCACAGTATTCACTAGAGATTTAACACCTTTGGTGCGGGCACTGTTAAGCCCATAAGCAGAAGTGAAAAGAATTAAAGCGCTTCCTGGACCTTGTAAAGTTTCAGTACAAATAAGATGGTTCAAAATAGTTGTCAAATACCTTGTTCAAAACTTTTGTCAATGGACAGAGTTTTAGGTGAAGTCAAAGAAAACTGTCCAGTGACTCCTTTGTATTTCATTCTAACATGGTTTTATGACACTTTCTATGCACATTTCTATTTCTTCAGTTAAAGAAATAATATAAAGAAAAAAAAGTATATATACTGCTTACAAATGCAGGTGCAACAGATATACAATAGATCTAACCATGTACAAATAACAGTGCTATAAAAGATTTGGCCTCTTCCACCTGCAAAACCTCACCAGGAAATAAAGGAAACCTAATTTTGCTGTAATAATTTCAGAAATAATTAATTCATCTGCTAGTCTGCTTGATTTACCAGTGTTAATTATTTTTAAAGGAATAGTAATAAAAATAAGAAGAGGAAGAATCATATGCAAATGCGATGTCTAAAGAGCAGTCGTCATATTGGAAAAGAATTAGGCATCCATAAATGGTGAAGTTACACCTATTTACTATAATAGAGTAAAACACAAGCCATTTCAGGCAAGTTCCCCTGCTCCTGATAAGATATATTTGAAATAGATCTGATATCCTAATTATAATCTTTTCCCTCTGGGTAACAATGCTAGGTGTTACTCAGGTTAACGTCCCCCTTTGTATTTATTTTCTTTCTCTTTATAATGTGAAAAAATAAATTTGAAATGTATTCACACTCACACTTGTAAGAGCTTTGGAAGTTATGGAGCTAGATTTTTTGAGACCTTTTCTCGCGTCAGGTTTCACCAATGCATACATTTGCCAATTCCCTTCTAGGAGTTCCTTTCAGGAGATCAGCTGCATTAATTTAACTCCTCTGTTCTGAATGGTAGTTAACAGCAACTAGACCTGGGATAAAAGGGTCTTGGTGCCTGCTTCTGCCCCATTTTCCATCATTTTCTTGGTCTGAAGATAATGGTGGCAACACTGAACCTGTTAAAAGGAGAAAAAAAAAAAAAAAAAAAAAAAAAAAGAAGAGAAGAAGAGTACTTCAGGCTTTCACAAAGAAGCAAAAGGCAATTATCCAAAGACAAAGAGTAAGGGAGATACTGTTGGAACTGAAGCTGAGAAAAGATGTCAGCTTTGAAAAAACATCTTTTTGACCTAAATCTTTCTTGATGGGCTCCTGTTCCAGATGCTCAACTTATGGATGTGGCCAACCCAGTAGTACACTGCCACCTCTCTCTGAGAGCCCACCATGACTAGTGTCCCTCCAGGCTCCTACATCACCTGCCCCTTTCAGCCCACTGAAGGAAAAGGACCATTCAGCTGGTGGTTTTACTGGTGCCAGCAGCCACATGGCTGCCATGGGAGGCAGAGGGGTGTAAGCCCTGCAGACCCTGCACAGCCCCAGCAAAAGCGTTGGGATTTAAATCGTTGGGATCTGCGTGTGTGTGTGCGCACAAGTCTCTATAGCCCGCACTTTACTTGCTGCTGCCTCATTCCCCAAGCAACTCTGGTGAGACCCATCCTCATGGGAGAGGTACCTCTCAAAAAGAATGTTATGTGTCTCACAATATAAATAATAAAGAAGCACCTCAGTCTTGTCTCCACAAAAAATCTCTCTTTTTTTGTCAGGTTTTTTTTTTTTTGGTGGATTTTTTTTTGTTTGTTTGTTTGTTTTGTTTTGTTTTAATCTAAGATTTCTAAACAAGAAATAAAGGGCATTTTTCAGGTCCTGCATGGCCAAGGAAAACACCTGGCTAAAGTACAGTGTACTTAGTACTTTGGCTGAAAAACTAAACACCTTAGCACATGTGTAAAGAAATTTTCTCATGGAATCACGGAATGGTCAGAGTTGGAAGGGACCTCTAGACATCATCTAGTCCAACTCCCCTGCTGAAGCAGGATTGTCCAGAGCACATTATTCAGGACTGCATCCAGGCAGGTCTTGAAGTTCTCCAGAAAAGAGGACTCCACAATCATTCTGGTCAGCCTGGTCCAGTAAGTGCCAATTAAAAATATACACATTTGCAGATGATTTCAAAAGCACCCAAGTCACACAGGAGAGGCTCTTCTGGAAATGACAGTGTGGTCTGGGGTGTTGCTTGGTCAGTGGTCAGGGCCTGGGGGCACATTCTCTGCAGGGCCACTCGTTCTGCTCACAGGTGAGGTCGCAGAGGGTCCCTCCCTGCTGCATCCTGATGAGAGAGGAGACTGCACTGGAGACACTCTGAACACTCCCATACACCCTGAAGACCCTTTGTATTTGCCTCTGTACTCCCAGCAGCTCCAGAAGAAGCTGAAACAGGCTTGTAGTACACTCCATGACTGCATGGATGTGGGCACTAGTATGATTGTTTAACACTATAGGAAGTAAAATGCAACACAAAAGGAAAAAAGGTAGCTAAACAAAGCAAAAAATAATCTTTTTAAAAATACATCAGCATGCCTCAGATTCATATATAAACATTCTATAAATTATGAGCCATTGCCTAACACAGCTTGTACCACTTGGTGGCAACACTTCCATGTTTGATTTATTGAACCTTTCTCGCAATCCTGATATTTGAAAGGACAAGCGTATGCCCTGATTTGTGCAATTAATTACTGCAGAAAATAAAAATTAAAGTTTTGAATGGTTTTGCTACTGTTTTCTGTCCAGGAGTCATATTAAATAATTTACAAGTGCATGTTGCTTTAGGTCCTGAGATACGTCTAACAGGAAACTTTCACGCACCACAGGGGCATCATGGAGCAGCCTTTTACAGCTTTTACAGCTTACCTTCAATACTAGCAGAAAACAATTTTTTCCACCTTGCAACCAGAACCATGAAAGGAAGTGTTGACCAGCTGCTTGCAAATCATCAGGTGCTCTGGAAAGACATGATAGATGGCTGCAGCTGTGCAAGGTTCTCCATTGCAGCTGTGGTTTAAGACTGCAGGTACACATCTGAATGGCATTCAAACTGACAGCCCTGAAAGCTGCAGTTTGGCATGGTGCCCCAGCCACAGCCCTGCCATAGGTCTTTCCTGGACGTTGTTTGATCTGCAAGACTCATTCTTCAAGCAAAGATCACTCAGTGTCCCTCTGTGCTCACTTCCTATCCCCCCACACCAAACCTGACAAGTAATGTCATTTATGTCAATAATTTCCAGAATTGCAGGGTGTGCAAAAGAAACTAATTTACTTCAATAGAAAGAGGAAGAGCCAGCAACTCACCAGCAGTGGGCCCATACATCTAATTTCTGGCAGCCAGTTCTGACACATGGCACCCCAAAATCTATCAAGATTTAGGTAAGGGGAACAGCGCAGGGGTGATAAATGTGGATGTTCCTGGGCCTCTGTTCACTGCCATGAGCAGATTCTGGCTAGCAAAGCATTTCACAGGCAGTGCAGGTGAGGTCCATGTGCTGCAATGATCTGCAGGAGTGTGTTCACCATCCCAGACCACTGTAGCCTCAGGCAGAACCAGGACCATGCAAAAGGCATCAAGATTTACCTATTTCTCGCCTCTAAGAAGACAGAGCCCAAAATCCTTGAGATCAGCAAGTGACACAGAAAATGAACACGTTGTTTGAGTCTTAGGACCACAGAGGAAAGTCTCCTGCATCTGAAAAGTCTCCCTTGCCCCTTGTGCCTGCTGCACAGGGTGATGCAACTTGGGGTGCTGGCACAGAGGCTCTCTCTGGCAGTAGGGTCCATCCCCTCCAAAATGCTGAGCCAGCTTGGAGAGGACGTGCCATCTGCAGAGGCTGGGGAAGCCCTCACCTCCTCCTGAGTGGCCTCATCTACATCTAGTCATGATTTGCTGACGAGGGGAATGAAAGGAAACTGAGACTCCAACAATTTTCATGTGTTCCCTGGGCACACTTGCAGAGACTAAGCAAAGGAAATACACCAACAATAAGGGGGGAAATGTTTGGCTTATGATATTAACATATTTATAGCAGCAAGAATAGTATAGGTCCCAACCTTATATAAAATTTTGATGGACTGCCAGTTTTAAAAGTGAAAGAAAAGTTTGCAAGAACTACCCATGGTATTTAATATCAATAACAAACACATCTAGGCTTGAGTACTTGTATTCCAAGTGCTTGAATTTATGATCATATTAGTTAACTCAAGTTCTTTCAGCTGTGTTGAAAGAATTAATGACTCAACTGAGAATTTACTTACAATATATTCGGAAATTGACACAGCTTTGCAAAGAGGAGAAAATATTCACCAAGGTAGCAAATGTTGACTTTCAGACAGAGACATGCCCGTTCTCTTTAACTGGGACATGAACTGGAGGAGGGAGCAGACATTCCTGCCTTCAAAACCCTGTATGCTCCCAGAGGATAACTTTGTGATATCTCACTGTATATTTCTTCACCATTCCCTTCCAGCTCCTCTCCCCACCCCTCCACCCCCGCAGTATTATTTCCATTTGTAATGAATGATTGAAGATAACCTATAATTCAATCTTTCCTAAGAAACAGAGAGCTCAAGCAGCTGCACAGCTCCTCTGGATTGGAGGGAAAGTGGGATGTGCTCCCTGCTCAAAATCTGTTCTCAGCTCTACCTTGGGGGTAGATCCAAAGGGGTATCAGGCTCAGACTTTTGATTTCTGATTTCCAGACAGAAAGAAGAGGAGGAGACTCTCCATCCTTAGGCACTAGATCAAAAGGCCTGGGCATCAAATCATAGGATAAGTGTAACCTGCATGATGTATCAGATCAGGAGTGGGTACAAAAGGAGTTACCACCACCTCATTGCTGTGGAAAACTTGAGTTCACTCTTTGCTGCATGGAGAGATGAGTGCTGCCCTCCTGGGTGTCCTCGTGAGGTATGCATGACCACACTCGACCCGCTGCAAGTGTATCAGGCAGGAGAGGACAATTGCTCACAGCAGTATCGGGCTGAATTTTGCTCTCTGGGAAGGGCAGCCCTGTCCTAGTCCCTCACCAATGTTTATAGTCCTTATAACCATTCACTGGAAGAGGACAACTCTAGATGTCTACCCTCCCGTGGAGTATCTTGACCACTTGCATGCCAAAAATCACACATCATCATGACACAGGACATGTCATCTAGTCTGGTCAGTCCCTACTTACTGCTGCAAGGAAAAAAAAGCACTACTACCTGTGTTGCTCCTGGCAGACATTTCTCCAACTACATCTCTGGTAATCTGGCATCTCCACAACTTCTTGAGGCACTCTGGTGTTTGATTGTCCCAGCCATAAGAAAGCTATTCCTCATAGCAAACTGGCAACTTCCTTGCTGCAATTTTATCCCATTATTTGTGTTATCTGACCCAGGTATGGAGAACAATCTACTTCCTTATTCTTAGCAATAAACTATCCTGAATTTTAAGACTCTTATTGTGCTTTGACTTCCTCCTTCCCTCCTCTCCCCACTTTACTTATCCCTGGAAGAAACAACCCCCATCTGTCCTCTGTTTTCTAGATCTCTGGTCTAATGTTTTCCAGTGGACTGATATAACATTTTTTTCCACATCTTTCTTGAAGCTACCTGAGCATTTCAGATAAATTTCCATTCATATATGGAATATATATAAATATCAATTTCAGATAAATTTCCTCTTGAATTAATGAAAATTCTCTCAGAAATGTAACAGCTTCAATTGGATTCATGAGAAAGGTTACATTCCTTCACCACAAGGACACACACCGTAAAATCCAATACCCATCATCTCCTGGTGGGTGAATGAAGCCACCTTGGGTGGCTCCTTGAATAAGCTTGGTGTCAACTTTCAGCAGCCTGTCTTTGTACCAGAGAAGGGCACAGGGCAGCTCCCTTCCCTCCTCCCTTGGCCCACATGGGATGAAGGCCCAGTAGTGTCTTCTCAGCACTGTCAATACTGAGGCAACTCTTGATCAACTAGAAGGAGATCTGTTGGTGCTCTAGGAACTTTGCTAAAATAAATGCAGATGGCGGTGGTGGTAGGCAGGAGGTCAGGAAGCTCTAAATGTAGGTCTCTGGCATGCAGTGTAGCACTTGGGCACACAGGGCCATGTGTATGCCAATTAGTTATTACAGTTTAATAAGCTGAGCTGCTCCACTAATGGTGCCTCAGAGTCTGCCATTTCCATGGCCCTGGGAAGGATTCACACCCCGAGCATTACATTCATAAGATTGCACCATGGATCACAGCACCAGTTTGGCTCTAGCCCTGCCACGTCCATGTGTTGGGATTGGAGCACATGGAGGTGCAAATAATGAGCCTTTCCCAAATCAAGGAAATATATTGCAGGTGAGGACCAACAGTGGGAGCTAAGTAGAAGGGGAAATAAAACATTCGAAGAAAGAGAAATCAAAAACTTTCTGTATTGACACTTCTTTTTAAAATAGACATAATTATCCTGTTGCAAACCTTGGCTACAGAGAAAAACATCTTGTTGGGAACTAATTAAAGAATTAGCCAGTGTTTAGCTTCTCACAGATAAAGGAGCATAAGCTTTGAAACAGAAGTGTTTGCAGTGAGCTTTTGAAAACTCTCTAAAGACAGCTGAGCTTAAGTCTGTTAAGCCTCTTCCTTCACCTATTAAATGCCTGTTCAGACACCTTTTTTTTTTTCCCTTCCTTTCTTTTTTCTTCTTATAAAAGAAGCCCTTGGTACCTCTTAACAGGCATTTTCTCCCTTGCTTGGAGCCTGGGGTGATGTGCTATCATACATCACAGTGATGAACACAGAGAATCCACTGAACCGCTATAAAGGTGGGACAAGTGTCAAAGCTAGCACACACTGTTTAATAAATTAAAACCAACCTGCTGTCACTGCATGCCACAGCATACCTCCGAGGTTACGTTCTGTCCAGACCTTTCCCAGCCACAGCCACCTTGTCTAGCTCACCTGGATTGGCACCATGTCCTTGACAGAGACAACCTCTGGGTGCTATAGAGGATGCCCAGTCCCTTAGCTGATTAACTTCTTGGTCATGTGTGGAGCAGCATTCATCCAAGTTTCCCTGCCTATGATCTCTTTTTCCTTGCTAGTATATCTTTTATCAGTGAAATTTTAAACTTTGCTTCTGTGGGTGGAGAAGCCGAATGTTTTGCTGCCCAGTTCCAACTACTGGTACTTTTCTGACTAGCCTGATGGGCAACTGGTGAACTTGGCTGTATCCCCTATGCTCCACTGTATGTTCCAGGTAACGGTGGTACTTAAAATACCGTTTTAGCTCCACAAGGAGATGCTTACTTCAGTACTTACTTCAGGCACTGGATCTGCACTTCTCCCTGTTCCTCTGCTGTTGATGTCTTGACAGCGCCCAGTAGCTGACATCTGACTGAGCCTTTGGGATCGAGGCCCCACTGCCTAGGTAGCCCTCCCTTTGAAGGAGAGGGATCACTCACCTGCAACCCACCAGCACCTTCGGTGCAGCCCCAGCTATGCACTCAAGGGTCCTACCAAATGCACTATTTTCTGTGTCTGTAGGGCAAAAGAAAATAGCATTTTCCTCACTTTATTGCAGTATCAGCAGCCACTGAGGAGAAAGGCAGGGATTTCCTATAGGTGATCAGGAGACTTAACAGCACCATTACAGGGAAAGATCAAGCCCTCTTGGCTGCTTTGCATATGTTTAGAAATAGCACAATTGGCGGGTTGATCAAGCCTGAGTTTTTAGCCAAATATCAGTCCCCTTTTCTTTTTCTTTCCCTTCCTCCTCCTATTTTTCCTTTCAGATCAAATACAGATGTGTTATACAGTTTTACTGGATTTCCAAAGTTTTTACGTCTTCACGTTTCCACGTTCATGGTCCTTTCTTATCTGTGCTATTTGGTCTGGCCAACACNGATCAAGCCCTCTTGGCTGCTTTGCATATGTTCAGAAATAGCACGATTGGCGGGTTGATCAAGCCTAAGTTTTTAGCCGAATATCAGTCTCCTTTTCTTTTTCTTTCCCTTTCCCTTCCTCCTTCTCTTTTTCCTTTCAGATCAAATACAGGTGTGTTATGCAGTTTTACTGGATTTCAAAAGCTTTTACATCTTCAGGTTTCCATGTTCATGGTCCTGTCTTATCTGTGCCATTTGGTCTGGCCAACATCTTGACCACAGGCTCTGCAGGCCCCTCCAGGCGCTGAGGTCTCAGAGCAGCAGGACACGTTCAGGACGTCATGCAGGAGACACTGCTGAGGCTGCTGAGACTCATCCCTGACCATTTGCCTCATGGGGGCTCATACCCAACAACCTGGCAGCCAGTGGGTCCTTGAGTCCCAGGTGAGAACATTAAGCTCTTTGGGAATACAATTTTGGAGACGTATTTTTCAGAACTACAAAGTGCATCGCAGACAGCCTCTGTAAAACTGCCCGGGGCTGAGCTTTGCCCCGTGGAGGCATTTGAGAGATGAGATTCAGCTGAGTTAAACAAATCCAGAGATGGCAGCAATGTGATAACAGTGATAGCACTGATTTTATTCCCCACTTTGCATTCTCCTGACAGACATGCAGTAATGCCATGTTGCAAAGCAGCTGGCAGAGGACTGGGCAGGAGGGCTGGGGGCTGCTCTGCTTCACTACAGTGCTGCAGACCAGCCTAAGCCTGCTCCCTCGTGAGGAAACATGCTAGTAAATTTTAGTTATACCATGAGCAGATGCTATACTTCTATGTTTTTTCTAACTGCCTCTCCTTCAGTTTACTTAGGAGAGGGGCAAAACAAACAAACAAACAAACAAAAAACAACTTCAAAGGTGCACCTTTCAGGAACAGTAAATATTTTAACTATAGATCCATTCCCATGGAATGAATCCCTTCTGTGCCCTGGAAAATGCAACGTATCTTTTCTGCAGTAACAGTAACGAGGAAAAGAACCTGAGAGGTTAGCTGAGCCATAACGAAGGCTTGATGGTAAAATTACTGCTGTCTAAATTATGCCACTTTCAAAAGACGCACAACATGGTTTCGTTTTGCAGTCCTTTTAGGGATGAGAACTGGTTTATGTTGCCAATCTTAGTTGGTAGCAGAGGAGTGACTTTCAGTTTTCTCAAATTAATTCCCGCTGGAAATCAGGCTTCCCTCTGGCTGCATGGGGAAACAAACACACACTTGTACATACACACACACACACACACACATGCCTGCCGAGACCAGCAGAGCCCCAGCTGCTTTTATCCTCCCACTTCCCACAGGCAGCAGCTGCTGAGTCTCTGTTACAGTGCCACAGAGACGTACCTGGATTCTTGTACTGGTGTCAGAGGAAGTGAGTGGGAACAGTGACAGTAATGTCATCTTTCATAAACTTTAATAACTCCATTTCCCCTGCCAGGGAAGAGAAAATGCAGCCCCAAGAGGTGGGCAGCCAGCCCTCAGGACCAGGCTGGATGGGACTTTGAGCAACCTGCTCTACTGGGAGGTGTCCCTGCTCATGGCAGGGGGGTTGGAATTCAATCATCTTTAAGGTCCCTTCCAACTCTAACCATTCTATGATTCAAAGCAGCTTTTCTTCGCCATCAATGCAGAGTTCATCACTACAGCTGTCACACTCAGGGCAGCAGCCGCACTTGTGGTGGAAGACAGTGGGGACTGTGGGGACAGCCTTGCTCTGCAGAAAGCAAGTGAAGTCAAAAGCCCAGCCATTTGTCATAAGAAGGTGGGACACAAGCTACAGATGGGGTGGCCAATAGGGACTGAGTGGCCATATGGTTCGCCCTGTGAGGGATGACAAGTCTGTCTCAGCAGACAGATCCTGAGGAGTCTTGTCTCACCCAGTCTTCTGTAAATCTCACTAGCACCAGTGATGCTATCGGCACCCTACAGAGTTGGGTCTGGGATGTGTCTGTGCTCACATCCAATCGAGGCACTTGGGCACTCTCCTGGGAGACAGGTGTGTCAATGATCATCCTGTGGCAAGAGGGAACAAGATCCCACTCCTTCCAGCTCAAGTTGCAAGGGCTGCCATGAAAAGGGCAACAACCCCTGTTAGTTCCTGTACATACTACCATTTTAAATTTTGTTATTAATAACTTATTTTTTTCACTGCTTCCATGCATTGGAGGGATTTGAATCTCTACACACTCACAAGATGGGGCCACTACAGTACCAACTGTAAGTTGCAGCTTGTACCCTCAGTTCCCAGAGTAGTTCCTTCCCTAATACCCACACCTAAGTGATGGGCTCTTCTGAACGCTGCATCAGCAGCCTAGTCATGCAAGCACCTCAGCCAGGCCACCACTAAAGCTGAAGATGGGGTGAAATGCACAATTCCAGCTTAGTCTGCAGTTAAAACAGGTGCTGCTCCAAAACTGAGATTCGTTACTTACCAGGGCAGGGTTTTTACTGCTGTGCTGCTGGCTTATCCCTCAATAAGCTCCCACACCAACCCATACAATGCTCTGGTCTGAAAGAGAAGCCTGAATGAATGGAAGATGGACTCACTGATTTCTGCCCAGCATCCTGCCAGAAGCTGTAAATGCAATCCCCTCTACTGGAGTAAAGCCAAAGCCTGCAAAGAGTGGTCATAGCTCCATATTGTGACACCAAAACGAATAAACATTTAGTCCCCCACTCCCAGTTTTCTGCATCAGGCTCCCCAGCTGATCCCTGGACTCCTCCACATTGGTAGGATGACATGAGTGGTCATAGCACTTGCTAGCAGACAGCAGCCAAGTGCCAGTGGCCACCATTCCCAGGATTCTGGGCAAACCTGTCCTTCACACTCTGGAGCCCACACCACTGCCCTGTGGTTAATTTTTAGGTTAGCCCAGGTCTGTTCTCACCTATTGCAGTCATATGTCCTGTCAATAAACATACATAACAAAACCACAACACCAACAGCATCTCTCTGAAGGGCAAATGTGGCTTCAAATAGCTTTTCCAGTCTCTTCTGAGCAGTGCAGCCTCCTCTACTGCTTCTTTGCTATACTGGATGGTGGCTTCTCAGTTGAGAAATCTTCTGTACTGCATCCAGCATTATCATGTTTTAAAGATCATGCAGCAGCAATGTTTCATAGTTCATGGAACTTCAGGCACCATGAAAGTGCTGCAAGTCCACAGTTCTGGAATTTACTAAACAGGAACAGTGGTATCAGAGAGCCAAGGCTTTTAAGGGGAGATAGTATTTTTGATTAGATTTGACACATTTGAAAAAAGATGGACACATGCAGGCACAGAAATCCTTCTGTTTAAATGCACCACCTTTACTGTTTTGAGATCTCTTTCCCCCTAAGCGCTCTAGTTTCAACCTTCATTCTGGTTTTGCTGCTCTGAGGTGTTTTAGCACAAAACGCTCCATAGCTACAAGCTGAGAAAATGTAAAAATTAAAGGAACTCAGAACAGTTGCCCATATTCACAACTGATCTTCAGAGCTCCATTAGCCTGAACTACAAGGTCTCTCTTTCCAAGCTTCTCACCTCCATAGCATACAGTTAAGCATAACCATATAGGAGACTTTAAAGAGGCAGACAGATTAACACTTTCCTGAAACTTTAGAACTAGGCAGCCACACTCAATCAGTCTCCAGGGTTTTAGCAAATGCTGGGGACCACAAACTGCCTCCTCTCTCTACTCAAGCTGGAAGAGTTACCACTGTGGGTGTCCAGCAAAGGAGTGGACCTGCACGCTGGCACTGGTCGGCTTTCCCAACACAGGAGAATTGCTTTTGACCGCGGGTGGCCTAGTGCAGTTCATTTCGCACCACCAGCATTGTTTAAAATAAGCACACGTGCAGATGAAATTATCCCCATTCCACAAGACAGATTGAAAAAAAAAAAAAAAAACCACAAACCAAACCAAAACAATATCTACACTTTGTGAAAGAGGGTGGGTTTCACCAAGTCTCTGAAGTGGAAGTACTCCACAGAGACAAAATTATGTGGGAAAGGGGAATCAATTTTTACTAACCTCTCTTCCCCTATCATGCAAAATAGCAATCTCTGCTTTCAGATGCATTCTCAAGAGTCATGGGAATTGTCAGGACAAGTATATTTAGTCATATCCCTTTGGGTAGGTGGGGGAGGAAAGAGACCCCTAAATAGCTGTAAGATAACAATTATTGCAAGCATATTTGCTTAGAGAAAGTTTAGTCAGAGTTCAGAGAAAAGACAAGTCCTTGGCAGCTGGATGGCCAATGGCCAGCTTCTCCTCAAACTGTCCCTGTAAACCTTGGCAAGGAGTATGCTCAGAAGAGAAACCCTTCTGCTTTTCTTAGGTCTTCTCCATGAGCTCCAAGCACTTCACAGTGTAAAAGAAATGCTTAAAGTGGCAAGTTATATAGAATTCACTCCCCTGTTTAACAAAAAAAAAAGTCAAATCCAAGCCCTCCACAACAGAAAGTCTTTTACGTGGGGATGGGGACCAGGGGGAGGGAGGGGAAAATTCCCACTATTCACAATATTGCAAAAGAATCAAAAAAGTTTCACAGCATTTTAACAGATGAGTGAAAATGTCCTGGCTTTCATTCAACTGCAATGTTAGTGGGAGTGGGGAAAAACCTACTCATGGTTGCAGGAGAAATCTGTGGGACTCAGGCTGGAAAGTAGCAGGGGGAGGATGTGAACACTGTTAAAAATAAAACTTATCAGACAACAATTGAATCGTGAGAACGTTATCTGGTTCAACAGGAGTGTGAAAACAAATAGGCATTTCAAGAAGAGGGTCACTAACAAGGTAAATAACTTCAAAATGGCAGGAAGTGACCAAGGAAACGTGCCAAGCTGATGGCAATGAACAGAGTTCTCCCCAACAGCAGACAACAGCAGCCACAGATTACAGTGTCACCTCTGTGTGGTATCACCATCCTTCACCCAGCTGTCTGGCACTGCACCCACCTTGCCATAACCCTGGCCACCGTAAGACACCAGACTGAAGAGACTTACACAGAACAACATTTAACATGATCCAGTGTTTATAGACTCCTGCCACATTTATTTTATTAATTTTTTTTAAATAGTAACAGGAACACAAAGAGTGATGTATGGTAAAATACTACAAGGGTTTTCTATATCAATCAGATGCAAAGTGCCAGCATTGTTGACCAGCATACAACCTGACAAGAGAAGATGTAGTCATAACTCACTCTCAGATATCTGCTGGGAGTACAGCACGAAGTACAACTAGTTATTTGCCTGCAAATTGACAAATTTTCTTCTAGATGCAAGTGGTGTTAGAGCCAGCTATTTTGCAACAACAACAAATACATATAATATTTTCCAACATTTTAAAAAACGCAATAGGAAAGGACTAAAACTGTTTAAAGAGAGAAGGAAAGAGCGGATCTTTTTAGACACTACTTTGCAGAGGCCATTCTTCACAGAACCAGAATTAATCTAGTGAAAATAAGATCTATTGGAGGCTACTTTGCTCAAAAGGCCGACAGTTACAGGTTTAAGAATAAAAATATTCTCTTGATTTTCAGTACTGTCACCTGCCTTTTTTCCTCCCTGCATAACAAAAAATCACCTGTTGGAAGTTGTGGCTTGATGGCTCTGCATATTTTTCCAATGCAATTGTATTTCAAAAGGCAACAATATCTCTTAAAGATCCACAAAAAACTTCTATGATGCACATGTCACAGGTAACATCTTCACAGATAAGAATGATGAAGGCACATTACCTAAAGATTGAAAAGACCCAGTAAAACTTTTGGGGGATTGAAAATTAAATGCCTTAGAGAAAACACTTTTTCACAATTGGGTGACAAATACTGTTTAGCCACAGACGTTTCAGTTTGCCATGAAGACAAAACACAAGGAAAGAGTTCTCCATTAATTTCTTCTTGAAATGCCACCCCTTCTGCAGCAGCCTGCTTCCCCCACAGTTCTTCAGACAACTTATTTCTTGCAGAGAAGTTTGCAAGAACTCCAGAGACAGGCAAGAGAAATCTGTGTAGAAAACATCATGCCTGTGGATTCCTACATGACGAGCACTCTACTGACACCCCCAGTTAAACTACAGCATCTTCAAGGAGATCATCCCACTGATCTGGAAACAGGGTAAAACTCTGGAACCAGACTGAGGAATTAGTTTCAAAATCTTGTGTCCTCAACATTGTTTTTCTTCCCCAGTTAATTATAGCTGTTAATAAAGAAAAATATAATGCTCTTTGCCACAGAATAATTGCTCTCTCCTCTTATCTAGATCAAGAAGATATTGGCTAAAAATGAAAATATGTACTTTATTTACAATGAATGCATCTATACCGCTCCATGTTCTGTCCACCACATGTGTTGCTGACCACTGCTGAAGCACAGTGTTAGCAATAGTGGTAACTGAAGTACCTTTCTTTTACAACCTTTATACAAAGCCTTTTCCCTCCCACCTTATCATTTTTTCCACTATTCTAGGCTCCAGTGAGATGTGTACTAACATCTCTTTCTAGTGCATTTTTTAAGGTTACAGTTTCTAAAGGCAAAGCAAAACTTACTCTGCTCCATTTTTGCCATCTTTGCCCTCTTAAAAATCATGTAGGAGTTTCAAATTTAAGTGTCATTATCAACTTTGCATAGCAACCCAACAGGTTGGGTTCCTTCCCCCATAATAATCCCGTGCCTCTCCTTTTTCAACATCCACCATCTTCCAGAGGATTACCTCTCACTGTCAGGGAAAAGTCCTACCTCTTTCTCCTCCCAAATGAACATTGCAGAATGAGAATTTCAAGCTATTCTTAAGTAAGTTTCCTTCAAGTCTATGTTGTGCTACTTTGAAGCAACTGTCGTGGAATAATGTTTTTTCCTAACTTTAAAGGATGTTTATCAGATTATTTGTCTTTTTCTAGTCTCGATTTCTAAGAATATTTGTCACATGCTCCCTCATATTCCTCTCTTAAGGTGCACAGTGGTCAGACTGAACAAAGTCCAGCCCATAAGACCATAGCTGGATCTCTGGGAGAACCCAGAGAAAATGAGATATTTCTTAGCACTACTGTATTTACATTCAGAATGAAGGATGCCCTGCTTTTTTTTTTTTTTCCTTTTCTTTTTAGAGAGACAGAACTGCTGAAAAAAATACTCCATTTCTATTACCATTTTTTAATGCCATGAAAGTTAACTTTTTTCAGTCCTATGCAGCTACTACCTGTCTGTCACTGGTGCTTAATAGTAGCCATTGCAGCCTACCTTCTCATTCCCCAGCTCAGGTGTGACAGAGCTGACCCACAGACCCACCACTAGCACAGTGTGGTGAACTGGTGCAGGGGACAGTGGTTCAGACAGACCACCTTCGCCACTGAGGCCAGGTGCTACAGGAAAACATGGGACACTGGAGAAGGGCAATCTATTTGGAACATTTTGTAGGGTCTGACAGGCACACTGACGACATCAGACAAAACTGAATGCAAGCAAGTGTATTAGGTGGAAAACAATCAGTCTGAGTAATAAATACACCAAGCACCAGCTCCCAGCTTCATTAAGAGCTATTCTGAACTGCATAGTAAGTGCTGGTTGTGGAAGCTTAGTCAGATTGGAGATAACTCACCACTTACTCACTGAGTCTATAAGTTTAAAAAAAAATAGTGGAGAAAAAAACCCCAAACATGCTTTGCCATTTGAATAACTGATGTCACAGCCTGGGCACAGCAGCAGTAGTTACCTGGCGTAACAGATCAATTGAAACCGAATTGCTGTTTCATCCAAATTACTGACGCATGCAAAGTTAAACAAGTGTGTTAACTAACTAAGGATAAGCAGCATAGAAATCAAGTCTAAGTAACCCATTATTTATCACACATTTGTCAGACTGCCAGACATATCTTTTCCTTTCAGATTCATATCTGTCATACAAAACATAATAGATGAAGAAGTCATGAAAAGAACACTTAACTGTACATGTCACAGGCTTTTAGTGCCAATGCATTGGATGCCATCAACCTTCAAAGTTTATGAGATTTTGGGGAGAAAACAGCTGCTTTACCAAACCATGAAAATATAAAAATACAGCCCATCTTGCTCAGAACAGAAGGGAAATGGTTTTACAAATTTGTCAACAGATGTATAAGTACTTCCCCCTCAGTCCTGGGACAGAAAGGGCAGCACAGCTGCACAGCTAGAACTTGAGTGTTGAAAAGCAAAATCTAGGAAATGTGATGACTGTGTAGACAAAAAAAAAAAACAAACCAAGAACACCCAAAAAACCCAAACCTGTTTGGAAGGTCCTACTATCGAAGAGCTGAGCCAATGATCTGCCACAGCAAAGTGATGAACAGTACATCAACAGGCCCATATGGGACATAAGATGGCACTCTACAAAAATCCAGTTTAATTTCACATTTCCAACATCTCTCTTTGCCCATTAGCAGTCTGCCACATATTTTAAACTTGTAAAGCTCCTTCCGATTGAGCTAGATTATTTCCCCTCCGCCATAAAGTGCAAATAAGACTCAGTTTTTTACCACTAGTTCCAACGATCGTTATCTTGGTTACGAGAGTGATCAAAAGCCAGTTGGCTGAGCCACTACCACTAGGCTTAGTGATACTCTTTTTTTTTTTCTTTTTTTTTTTGTTTTAAACCCTGGTTACTTTTTCCAGCAAGAGGCAAATAGAAAACAAGTATTTCTTCTGCCAGATGCAGGCACGACAGAAGGCTGCCTTAAGTACCATTAATATAAGATGCACATGCTAGACACAACCAGTGCGTTCTTGTGCATAACAAGAATTTGCCCATTTTCTGGAAATGGAAGTCATCTTTGGGATCTTAATTCCTCACAAAGAGTTCAGGAGCAGTTGATTAGTCTTCATTCAGAGGTGCTTCTCTCTTCCTTGCATCTACATGGAAAAGATGAAAAGAGGAAAGGCAGTTAAGCCAGAGGATTCTGACAGCATTCATCTGAAAACTTAGAATAAAGTTGGTTTGTTTTCAATGGACCACACTTTCGACACATGAATTCACTACATGGACTGAAATGCTAAAGCATGCTACCAAGATAGTCATACCAAAGTTTTGTATGTTTTGTACATATGTTTTGCCCTGTTGAAACTGAAAACAACTCATGCAGTATTTAAGCAGCCCAAAAACCTTTCAGATCTGTGATCCTTTCTCCCCACTCTTGGCCCCTTGCTCATGTTCCCCTTTAAGGGTGAAACCAGTATTTGCATTGAATACTAGCTATGTAGATGACAATAGTCTGTTCTGAAAAGCATTTGACTAATGAAAACTTTGTTGGTCTCCAGCTGCCTAGAATACATTTTTAAAAAGATGAACGCTCTCCACAACATATTTTGAGGAACTGCCTGAGGTAGTCTCTGAAGACCAGACCTTAAACTGTTCCAAACAGCAAATCTCTGAGCATGGCCCCAGGTAGGGTGTTGGGAGCACATCTGGACAACTCAGTCCATCACACATATGCCATCACTTGAGTAGTATAAGGTGTGGCTGCTGTTAGGAAACCTGGGATGTCATCTCTTCCTGGGCTTCTGCAGAAGTGTCTCAGGGCTCACTAAGCTATCTGTGAGACCCAGCCGAAAGTAGGTAGCTCTTGAAGTGTACCGTGATCACAGCTACTCTAGCAACTGCCTACCAAAAGATGTACTTGAAAAGCTTAAAAACTGCCAGCGACTGGAGTAGTCGTGTGGTGGGACAAAATCTCAGCAGCCACTTGGGAGAGAAATCAAAAACCACCTCTCCTGTGTCCCCCATCATGCTTCATCAGCGAGACTGATGCCAGGCCTAAATCTTCTGTCACAGTTTCTTCACTTTGCATAAAATAACTCACTAGTGATTGGAGATGAAAGACCTTTCTAAAAATTAATGTCACAACCATCTAGCTACAGAGTTATTCCCAGTCTGTCTCTGACTTTGGAAATATCAAAATGCATTAAATTCTTTCTAGCAAATAGTTATAAAATAATCATACCGGTTAAGTTCCTGAACTTTTTTTTGGCTTCTGCTCTTTCTTCAGCATCAAAATACCACACGGTCATGGCATATCTATAAAAGAATGAAAAACTTGTGTTTGTTTCAACTTTTGCTATTAATATAGAGCCCTGAAGTTTTATGCTCATGGAGAAAGCAAACAACAAAATCGGACTAGTAGATAAAAAGATAGGATGCAAATACCACTTCTTTACAGACAAATAGAGATGGCATTATAAATGTGTATTTTATCAAGTCAGGTAGAAATATAAGTGAGAATTTCTGCCTGGAGGCACAAAAGAGTGCACAGCCCCTGGCAGAGGGCAGAAGTAGCTTACAGACCTTTGCATGTTTTTCTGTTCTGGGATGTCCACAGGGGGTTGCCCTGCATCATATCAGCTTTTCGTAGCCTGTTGACAGATGCTAGCCCCAAGAATCCCTACAGTGTTACGAGGGCAAAAGTATAACCCAGCATCTCCCAGCTAAATATCTATGCTTGGCTTGGATGATTTCTTCTGCCAATAGCAAAACAGCTTTTTTTCGTTTTAGTTTTTTTTTTCTTTTTTTTTGCATCACACAATGAATCTTATCAGTCAAACTTGTTCTTCCTCATTTGATGAGAGAATTCCCAATGACTCAAAATAAAATCCATTCAAAATCCAGCCATCTAGTTTTTATGCACATGTGCATTTAAGCAAATACATAATGGCCATAATTTTAGATACAAATATTGCCAGAAGGGATGCTGTGCTTTTTCCTGGCCAAGTATCAAGACCAAATATGCTGCTTACCTGGTTGCATAAGAAGGCTGCACTTCATGTGGATTCCTTCGGTCTGACCAGAAAAACAGTAATCGGTCAAAAATTGGCTCAACATCTGCTACATAGGATTTTCCTTCTGGGAATATCCGAAGAATTCCACCATGCAGCTGAAAGAAAAGGAAAGGTTGCTTTTTTACACGTAGTGTAGTGATAGGACAAGGAGTAATGGTTTTAAATTAGAAGAGGGGAGATTTAGATTGGATATTAGGAAAAAAATTTTTCCTGTGAGGGTGGTGAGGCACTGGAACAGGTTGCCCAGAGAAGTTGTGGATGCCCCATCCCTGGAAGTATTTAAGGCCAGGCTGGATGGGGCTTTGAGCAACCTGCTCTAGTGGGAGGTGTCCCTGCCCATGGCAGGGGGGTTGGAACTCAATGATCTTCAAGGTCCCTTCCAACTCTAACGGTTCTATGATTCTATGATAAACACCCACACATTCATGCAAATAATGACTTATTTCTCCCTCCTCAACAATTTCTCCTCCCTCAACAAATATCATTAAATGTTTATTCCCTAATCAAGACAGTTACATGACAACACTGGAAAACCATACACTCAATCTCTAGGCCACCTTGATTTTTGCCAACAGTTTGTCATGTTTCAGCATAAACATCTGGCAAAAGTAAATGAACCAAGTTAAAGACAACACTGGCCCTATAACAAACACTGGGAAACTTCTGAGCTCCCAGTCACATCTCTAGAACCCGTGAATAACACAAGTTAAGTAAGGGGTGCTCCACTGGACCAGTCTGAGATCACACTCTCCTCCCAGTAACTGCTAGATACTGCTTGTGGTATTTCAGAGCCTGCATCTGAACATGTAGGAGTTAACTTTTACACCCTGGGAAAGAGTAAAGTCTGTAATAAACTTCTCATAAGTGTATTTTCTCTCCCAGCCAGTCTTTCCCCTACTCATGACATAGCCTGGTTTCTCTACCACATCATTTCTCCCTTTCCATGTGCCACAAATTNAAAAAAAAAAAAAAAAAAAAAGAAGTGGTGATCTGCATGCATTGTAAAAAAAGATGCAGATGAACTCTATCTCCTCCCTGCTGGAGGCTTTTATTCTGCAACAGAGTGCAGAGCAGATGCTGTCAACTCAGCCCTGACCTGACTTAATACCTCCATATGGCATGCAAAACTCAGTAAAAAACTAACAGGTCAGGTTTAAAGCAACGTGTTGCTTTCAAGGGGCAGCATGGTTATATTGCACCTCCTCCAGCTTACATTCGCATAAAATTACAATCACACTTATATAATACTCTCCACCAGTGTCCTGAATTTCAGTTAGGTTTCTCAGTGTTCACTTGGGTGCTTCCTCACTATCAGAATGGTGCAGTGCACAAAATAAATGGAATTTTTGCATTTCCTCCCACATCTCCTCCTTCACTGTATTGCACTGAGATGTCTCATGGCCATACTCTCCATAAAGGAATGTGTTTTTCTCCAACAGTGCATTGCCTCTAAATCTGAACTCACTTTTGGATTTTCATAGTATTTACATGTGCCTAAAGAGCATCATGAAGTGGCCAAGACAAGCTAGAGACACAAAAAACACTGGTCAATTTTCAACAGATAATCCACGTGAATGATTTGTGCCACACTGTGATTGTGATAACAGAAAGGGAAAAAGACATTCACAATTTTACAAACACTTACCTTGTTTCTAACCTAAAGGTATGGTAAATTCAAGGCTGACTGCAAGGCCTTAGAGTAATACAGGCAGAAACAAGAGCACCATCCTGGCAAGAGACGCACTGGTGGAGTCAAAAACCAAGCTAGGCACTCATTCCTCTTACTAAGCCCCATCACTTCATAACTAAGAAAATCCCAAAGGAAACTGGCTGAAGATCTTCTGTAAGTTAGCCTGAAGGAACAGTATTAAGAACACTAGAGTCCCAAATTTGGGCTGTCATTTTACTCTGCTCCCAGAATCTACTTATTCGTTAGTAGATTATGTTTTTCTTTCTAGCGCTTCATTGCTCTTTCCTCTAAACAAAATGCAAGAGCCAGCAGCCCAGTGCTTAGAAGCTTTATTCTACAGCAACAAAACAGTATGTGTGTGGGATGGGAGAGAGAACAAGGAAGCAGCTTGGATTCTTACTTCCAAAGGGTTGCCATAAACACGAAGAAAATAAATGTAGGGATGAAAAATGGACCAGCTGTTCAAAGTTCACCAGAGTTCAGAGAAGCAACTGACAGCTCCAAAGCTCTGTTTCTTAAGGAGCTTTTCCTTCATGCTCTGTCTCAATCCTGTGGCTTACTCACCCTGGAGTCCCAGTTCTTATTCAAGTAATAAATACAGGTGATGCAGCGCCCGTCGCCATTTGGATTGTCCACATGACGAACATACCCAGTTCCATTTCCAGGATAGCAAGCAACCATAGCCTGAAACGAGAGATAAAATTGTAATAAAATTACATTTAAATAAACACATAAATAAAGAGATGTTCACCTCCAGGATTTGGGTTTTTTTTTCTAAACATCTTCCCACAACCAGTTTGGCTCAGCATTTTTCAGATAATCAATCCAAAAATCTACAGCAGACACCATCAGAGGGTATCTTTGCACAAGCCTCTTTCACTGGGTGAGCCAGTGTGAAATTCCAAACTGGAGATAAGTACTCTTCTCATTTCACAGTAGAGACAGAAAAGGAGGAGAGGGAAGAAAAAATGAATTGAACTAAATCACTGGTATGTATGGTACAAATTTGTTGTTCTCTACAAGCTACGTGACTTTGAGGCTGTTTCAGCTAAAGTCTGCTTGGGTTTCTAAAGCTGAGCCATTGAGTCATTGCAAAACTGATTTGCCTGTCATAATGAAAGTAGAAAACTATCCCAGGATGTTATGCCTTACTACCACCATTCTCCCCTATTCACATCTTCCAGCTCCTGTCACATACAGCCGTATGGTCCAATACAAAGCCAGGGTCCCCAGGAGGTCTAGGTTAAAGTCCACAGAGCAAAGTCTGCAAAAATCTGTAACTCCTTTGTGCTATGTTTGCACTGGGCAGTGCATGTTTGCTTTCACAGACTGAGCCACAGAACTAACCAAACAGCTTTCAGAAGCATATTTCTCTCTTTGATCATCTCCAGACCTGCTGATACAATAGCTTAATTCACAGTTTGTTTAAATTTCACCTTGAATGGCGAGATAAGCCTAACATGAATTACTCCAAACTGCATGACAATCAACAGGTCTTAAAAGGTCAACAAAAATGTATTAGACTTGAGTTGACACCATTAGCAGCCTGAGCAGAATGCAGGGAAGAGCGGGTGAGACTGCTGGTAAGGTACCAGATTTTAGTCCCAATAGTGAAGAAGTGACCCTGAGACAACTTGGTAGTGATACCAGTCACTTTCCATGGAGTTTAGTCCACGAAAGCTGGGGCAACAGAGTCTTGCTCCCACTCCTGATATCTCCTCTCATTATTTGCCAGTAGTAGCAGCAAGAGTGATGGGACACGATGGGCTAAGTTTGACTGGAAAACTAGACACAGTATCACACAGTATCTAGATGTGTGGTCCCCAGGGCTGAGGAGAGGGTGATAATCTCTCCTCTTAACCTACTGGGTGTGCTCCTGTGACCGTTGCCCTGGATGCTGTTGTGCAGGGCCATGCTGTAGCCACCAATACCATCAGCTCACTGCCACCAATACCATCAGGGTCCCCAGGCTCCCCTGTAGAGCAGAGCTGTTCCCCAGCCTGGCAACTCCCAGCCTGTACTGCTGCAAGGGGTTCCTCCTTCCCAGGGGCTGGACTTCACATTTGTCCACTTTTAATTTTATAGAGGTTGCCATTAGCTTGTTTCTCTAGCCAACCTGTGTCCCTTTAGGCAGCAGCCCTGCTTCCCCCAAGTGCATCAACTGGTCCCCCTTTGTTTGGTGTCATCTCCACACTCGGTGAGAGTGCACTTTGCCATCTGCTTCAGGTTACTGATAAAGGTAGTTAACAGGTCAGGTCCTGTGATAGACCCCCACAGTGTTCCATTTGTTACCAGCTTCTAAGTATAATAGAACTGATTAACCACAGCCCTCCAAGCCCAACCATCCAGCCAGTTTTTTTACCCATCTAGTTTTCCATCCACCCAGACTACAACATCCTAAATTGGGATACAACATGTACATGTCTGTCCCACAGAAAGAGGATGTGATTGTGCACTATTTGCATGTGCTGTTCCCAGTAACCTGCCAAGTACTAAAGGTAACACCAAAGGCTGACAGGATAGGCTTTACCAAGAGCAACTGAAACGTCTATCCAGGAACAGAGGCCTTATTTTCTAGCTCCCAGCACATGCTAATGCCATGCTGTTCTCATGGGACACAGGACCAGCCAAAGTATAGCACATGCTGCTTTAATCACAAAAGTAATTTTATCATGCCAACGAACACTGGCATAGAAGTTACTGCCAACCAGCATGATAGATCCCCTGGACCAAGAATGAAAGTCTATTCACAGAATTTGGCCAGTTAGGACAGGTCTACACATACAGCTGAAAAAATACTGTTCTGCATTTCAAGTCATGCATGAATCAACTGTCCTTCCTCCGCACAATCACCCGCACAACAATAGTTACAGGCAGCAGTAAGTCACCGGAGCCCACTCATCACCCCAACACCTCAGGCCACAGCTCCTTTGGGTCTGGTGGCCCACCAGTGCAGGAGATTATGCTGAACTAGAGTGCATACCTTTAATTCCCAGTAATACACCCTCTTCCATCACACCAGGCAGTTGGCTAGATGCCTTGCCATAGGTCCCGTCTCTCTTGGCTCCAGTGGCCAAGATTGTAGGGTGTGAGTTGCGTTTTCGTGTATGGTTGAACTCAGTGGATCTCAGAGGTCCTTTCTAACCATGACAATTCTGTGATTCTGTAATTGTACCAGAGGGATGATGCATGGTGGGAATACAGCTTTATTGACTGATAATACCCCATTTTTAAATTGATGTACAACACAAAACTATTGAAATCTCTCTTTGGGGAGCAGACATTACTCTGAGAGCACTGAAACGCCTAAAAATCAATCCAACATCACTACTATTTTTTAATGCCACAATCAAAAAACTGCTGAAGAATAATAGACTGATCCTTAAAGGAATTTAGGTGCTTTACTTACTACCAAAATCCAGGCAAAAGGCCAAAGTTTTCCCTGGCCTCTCCCACATAGTATGTTCTCTTAGCAGCACATGTGCTTTGACTCCCAGACATTGATGTATTATTTATTTATTTACAGCATGCACCTTTTGCAACTGCAACACATGGAGTCCCTGGGGATGAAGAAGTAGAACAATTCCCACAGAATCCAAAAGCACTGGCCACATTCTAGCTTAACTTTAAGAAAAGAGGAAAAAAAAAAAGTTTTCTAGCAGCAGAGGCGAAGGGAGAAAAGCAGAAGTGAAATATCCTTTTTCCTGGCATGGCAAATATTTGAATGAAACCTTAAACAATGAAGGGAAATCATTCTGGTCCTCCTAGAGCCTGTTGAAACGATATCAAGCTTTATCAGAGCACTGGCTGGAGCTGCTCCAGAGCGGATCAAGCTGGCCTCAGCAGGGATTCCAGCTGTTAGCCCTGCTTTTGGACTCATTCAAAGCAAACAAGAAACAGGAGATGAGATGCGTGACCCAGACTTAATTTAGGTAATTGGTGAACACTGGTATTGGCCAATTTAGTGCACACGCTAGCTACAAAAGCCGGAGGCTGGATCATAATAATCCAACCATTTACCAGGTGAGTCAGTTAAAAAAAAACAAAACGTTTCCTATACTTTTTCAGCTATTGTGTCCAGAAGAGCACACGCTGTTTTTGGAAGCATCTCCCTTCATTAACCAACTGCAAACCTAAACTAATTAGAGCAGCCTATAATGAAGGAATGTACATAACTTTTTCTCTGGGGGTTGAACTAGATGATCTCCAGAGGTCCTTTCCAAACCCATATAGTTCTGTGATTTTTTTTTTGCAACACAGTGCACTACAATGGCTGTTAGTTGGCTTAACTTCCTCATGTAAGTGAATTTCAGCAACACTCTCCTCCCTTAATTTAAAATAGAAGAGTTTGTATTAACAGCTGAACAGTTAAGATGTTCACTACACAGATGCATGCCTTTGCAGTTGCACACATGTACACCATAGTTTAAGGACCAACGCTCTGGTGGTCTGGTTGACAGTCATAAATTAAAGCCTACATAACTTGGAAAATGAAAGCAAATCATCAAGACTGCAGTTTCTGCACTGCCATTTTCAGAGATGTTAGGTTTCCCTAGAGGGTGCAAATCAACCACCAGTTAAACAAGCAGTAATTACCAGCTTTAGTAAGGAGCCAGGAATCATCAGTAAACTCCACATTGCACAGAAGCTTGCAAAAATAAGTTATTCATCATTCAGTTTTTAAGTATTACACTCAAATCATCCAGACAACTCTGCAAGTCAAACTGCAAGACATCAGCAAAGTTTGGAGTGGGGTAAGAAACAGCAGTTCCATAGAGAGGATTTTCCTCTGCTTCCCTGTGATTCTGGTAAGGGGAAATAAAAAAAAAAAAAAAATTCTTAGCTGACAGCCAGGATCATGCTGTGAGGTATCATTCTGATACATTTCATAAAACAAGCGGTGCTGGAGCAGAGCGATGCCTGAAATAAAAAATCTTCAGAGAATACCCCAGCTAGAAGACACTCATAAGGGGAAAAGAATGCTGCCTAATAGGAAGCAGTGATGACAACAGGTCAGAAGGATGCTCTCCGTGCCTGCCAGCACTAAGTCAGGGCCCCTGTGTACTCCTAGTGCAGACTGTATATAGGTGGTACTGTAACCCTATACTGATCCTGTATTTTCCTCTCTGAACTCGCATGACCTTTGCAACCAGCAGAGAAAATTCTGACCTGTGTAACTCTATCCTGCCAACACCAACCGTCCTTGCAGATTAAGCTAAGATTCCACAACATGCTTTCCCATTTTCTGCACCGGATTTGTCCTGTATATTGTTGAACAGGTGCTACCTCTGATGTCTAGCATAGATCACCTCTGCATACAGCTTGTACATCAAGTAGCTAAATTCAGAAATTACTTGTAAGGTCAATGTAGAGGAAAGGTACTACATAGACACAAAGCAGTAATGATCTTCATCACTACCATGGTTGTCTAGAAATCACCAAAGCATTAATAAGAATTCACAGGTTATAGCCAGTGCAGCTCTTGGATACATTTTCATTTGGCTGCATACTTACAAATTTCAGTCCAGTAAGTGGTTTTCAGTACCGCTCTCAAGTGCAAACAAAAATCACTTGACCAGAGATTAGGAAATGGCGACTACCAAGATTCATTTGATTGATTTAGGTGTGAGTGCATATTGTACTCAACCTCATTTTAGTTTGTAGATGCACACAGTCTGTACAGCCAGAAAGGGAAAGGCACACAGCACGCTCTACATTAAAAGAACATGAGTAGTCTGACATTTCATGATCAAAGACAAGAGATACTCAGTTGAGGCTTGTCTGACACACAGGCACAACGGGGTGTTTCTTAAGTACTTTCTTGTTGCACCCAATTGCGCCCAAGTGTTTTCTACCATGTAACTTATAATGGTTAAGTATAAAATATTCATGAACATTATTAAATATTAGTTTGTTTGAATTTATGAAAGTTAAAACATTCAACTGCTATACAGAAGTGTGAACTAGGGAAATTGGTCTAATTTAATACTCTCTAGAGATGGGAGGAAACTGAGGGAAGAAAATTACGTTAAAACACACCAAAAAAAAAATTTAAAAAAAGAGACATTAACTTTGCATCTGTTGGGAAGGGAATCACCACTCTTCACCCCAGAAGGGGTGAAAGCCTGCTTGCTTCAGTCATGGAAAACATGAAATGAGTTTCAGTGGCAGTACCACATGAAAAACCAGTACCTCATTTCCTCACCCTTAGCTTGATTAATCAGTCCTCAATCAAACAGCTGCTGGATTTACAAAACTAAACCTAGCCACCTCCTTGTTGATCAACTTCTTGCTCAGAGACAGGGGTGAGAGAGGGGAAAGATTGTTTGAGGAAGGAGGCTATCTAGAAATTAAGAAACACTGGGGAAAGCGCTAGGGTTGGACATAGCAAGACACCCACACCTTTTCATTTCAACTTTCATCTTCATACGGAGGCCTAAACCAAAACCATATGGAGGACATCTAAAAAGCAAAAAAAAAAAACAACAGACACAAGAATAAAAACTGTGGGGTAGTTACCTTCTTTGATGAAACACAAAGCAGATCAAATTCCACACGCTCAGCTACAAGCATGGTTTGAATACTGCCTGCATTAGCTTGCAGAAGCGGTCCTACACAATGAACATGCCTTGGATGGAGGTGACAAATGTCTACTGAAGAACCAAACAAAATATGAAAGACCCTGTACAAGTGGGTGACTCATCTCTGGAGCAATCTATCTTGGACAGATTGACATGATCACAGATACCTCTGCTCCTTGCTTCCTTATTATACTAGCAACCTTGAAAATTTTAGAGGAAAGGAGAAGACATTTCTAAGGCCAGAGATGCAGCCACACAAGTGAAAATATATTCAAAAGTTCTCATCTCAGGAGCACAATGATGTTGTTTTCACTATGTCCATCACCACCTCTTTTTTTTTTTTTTTTAATTTTTTTTTATTTTTAAATGTCCTCCCACTGGGCAAGTACTTACAAACGTACAAAAATCCTGTTTCCATGAACAGTGTTCTAGCCAGGTTGTCTAGTACTTTCTTCTCCCTGCACGTATGCAGCCTTGAACACCAGATTTTCCACGAACCAGAAACCTCATATCTCCCTTTTTATTCTATTAGGTTTTTTATATGCACCATGTAGCTTAATTCTTGTTTCCAGGTGCATAGAGGCACATTTTGGAAATTTTGTTGAGGAACAGCCTAAGAATTGGAATTGTGGGAAAGACTACTGCTCTCATCTACCAGAAAAAGATGCAAAGATTTATCTTTAATTATCAGCCAAAAGGCTACTATTACTTGATATTATTCCAACTACCCTAAGATGAAAAACTATTCCCAATTATTAAATTTCTTCTAGAAGTAAAGGTAGAAACAAAAAACTACCCATGAAAGCTCTGTTCATGCATTATCTCCATGGCACATAGCTGTTGATAACTGGCATGTTATCTAGTGGTAGCACAAGGAACCCCTAATAAGCTTTCGAATCTTATGGAATCTGTCTGTAAGGAAGCTAAACCACAGGCTGACAGTGCTTTAAAAATGAGCTCCCTAATAAATTAATCTGTGATGGGGCTTAGGAAGCTTTTCTAATGATTGGCAACAAAATTTCGTTATTCGTGGCCTGAACAGTCTTATTAATGTGAAGGACAGCTTCAGCTTGTGAGTATTTTTCATTTCTTTTCTTAGCAGAAATAGAGATAAATCTGGACACCCTTCAAGTTCCAGCTGGCTGCCAGGGCAGTGCCACCGTGAAGTGGGAAGGCATGGAACAGCCATGCCTGGTGCTGGCAGTGGCCATCTGCGACTGCCAAGAGAACAGCGAGCATTTGCAAACCAAGCTTTGGAGACAGTGGTGAGTTTTGTTGAGCTGACCCTGTAGCTGGATACTCTCTGGGATTCAAAAGTGAAGAGGCAATTCAGGAAATTAAGAAAGGAGACAACAGAGGAAGAAGTTTGCTAGGGTTCCGAGGAGAGAAATCTGACTTGTGGTTTCCTGAGAAAGACAGTCCCAGACACTCATCTTCCTCTGTACACTGCATCACTTTTTTCTTTTTTTTTTCCCTTCCCTTTCAAGCCAAGTAAAATAACTTTTTGCTTTCAGAACATCACCCAAGTGCTCTGCATTCAGCCTCTGGGCATGGCCAGGAGAAAACAAGAGTACTGAAATTTAAGGAAATAAACCTAAAATTGCCATGGGATCACAACTGTTCTTGCAGTGAGCATCTTTGTCTCTTCTAGTAATTAAGAGGATTAGCCTCCTTCCTTGTACGTTCAATTAATCTACATATTTCTGCACATCAAACAACACTTCTCTCCAGTTCCCCAGTGCTTCTCCTATCTCACGCAATGGTAAAAATCAGGTGAGATTTTTATTTTGCATCCTCCTCCGACCTTAAACTACATTTTAGTCTGCAGTGTTACTGGGTCACTGTGCCTTGCACAAACACACAGACAGAGACAGCAGAATTTCCGAAGAGATCCGGGTGCCATCTACGCACCATCACGGCAGGACCCCCAAATCTAACGGCCTATTGCCAGTCAATCGGCGCGGTCGAGGGTATGCAGATCAAGCCTCCAATTAGCAGCTGCGAACATGTGCGGCGCATCAGCGGTCTCCGCGAAGGCTGCTGCTCGGAGTTCAGAGAGACCGCCCGCCCCTGCGCGGCGGAGGCCTGGCGGCAGGCCAGCGGGGTGATGGCTTAACGACAGCGCTACGTGCGGAGCGTGAGGCCATCGGCCACCCAACGCAAACTTTTACTCCGGAGAACACTTCGCAGAGACGCTGCGGAGGGAAGAGGGGGAAACCCACGCTCGCAGCTCAAGGCGCTCCTCTGTTCTGGTTCTGACTGGCCTCCCTCCCCGCTCCTGCACAGACATGCTGATTTCCCACACTTTCAAAAAAAAAAAAAAAAGAAAAAAAACACCACACCGAAAAAAACATACTCTGTTTAACTGAATTTTAGGATTATTTTTGCCTGCTCTTGAAGCTCTCTTTCATCAACCAAAAAACTCTTTCAGTCCCGTCTCCTCCTCTCCCCACCAAGAGCCAAACTTGGATGAGCTGCAGTAACCAGAAAGCATCAGAAGCAATCAATGCAGATAGAGAAAGCGTCCCCTGTAATGAGTCTCAGGGGACACGATGACAAGCGCCACCCCCACAGAAAAGCAAATTCGTAAGTAAATGCAGGCTCATTAAGGAAATCTGCAAGGACCATCCCTGTATGTTCAGGTTCTCAGCAGGGAATCAAAGGCATGGTAACCAGCACAGACATCCACCGCGGAATATCCTCATCTGTGTGGTAGAAAGATAATTTCATAGTTCCTTAAATATTCCAGCCTTCCATTCTTTGTCAGCATGTAAGACCTTTTCAATTCCGCTAGTAATTGCCTAGAAGATTTAACATTTAACATGGTCTGCGTATTTTGATGCTCTTGTAGGTGTGTTAATAAAGGTCTGGAGAGACAGCCACAACACATGCAAGCTGAGTTTTGCTGGTTGCTGGAGTTGCCCGAGTTGGCCAACATCTTTTTTTAAGTCTGTGGGCCCAGGGTGAGTGAATAATGCTGCCCACAAGACTCACCAGCTCACATATGATACACAGCACCCCTAACGCTTCCCTCCTTCCCTTTGGAGGCTTGCTGGGGACACCCCAGGCACTTGCAGGCAGAGGAGGTGACAAGCCAACACCTCAAAGCAGGATATGGAAAAGCCCCAGCTGCACAGCATGGTTTCTCCTTGGGAGACTCACATGCTCCCACTGTGGCACAGGCAGCACCACGCCAGGGAGACGTTTGTGGGGTTTTTTTGCCCCCTTTGGTTCAGTAGAAGTCTCTCACTGCCAGAGAGAGAGGCAGGGCTCAGATTAGAGCCATCAAATGTGACAAGTACCCCAAATATGCCTCAAGGGTCCTTGCAAAACAGTCAGAGCAGTCTGGACTTCTGAGGCTGCTGAGACATTGCTGAGCTACATAAATAGAGAGACAAACAGTTCTCAAGTGTTTGTTATCACAGCAGTAGCACCAAATTAAGGCAAACTGATGAGATCAGTTATCTCCAACGTTAACTTTGGAAGGAAGCAGCCTCCCTCACCCCCCATCACCTTTCCAGGGGACCTTGCTGACAGTACATTCATGCTTGCTGTATGGGTTTGGGTACATGCATATTTATGGCTAAAACTCATTAAAATCACTTATAATAAACTACCACCAGAAATAATTTCTGCTGTGCTTAAACAACACGTGTAGTCTTAACCCCTAAGGCTTTACCTGCACACAAAGTCGTATAGGTGTAGTCAGAGCAGCACATTTCAGCAGCACAGTCTCTCTAGCGAGGGTGCAATTAAAGGGGATGACTGTGTATACAGTGACACAGCATCTTTCCACACAGGAAGGGAAACTAAGTTGTTCAAATTGAAGGCAATTTTGTCATAAAAGTTATACACCTGTTCTAACATTAGGCAATAAATAAGTATTAGGAAAAAAAAAAACCAAATAGATCCTTCTAAGTGCTGTCGTGCCTGCCCTCCCCACCACCTACACAGCTGGGACTTGCAGCAGTAGGATGTGTGTAGACAGGAACCAGGCAACTCTGAAGAAAGCAGGTATAAACAGAGATGCACATAGACAACCAATTGAGCTCCAGAGTTACATCTGCACACCTTAAAGCTAGTCACAAAGACTCTCAGCCTGTAGACAAGGAAGCCTGGCCCTAAATCCAGCTGCGGGGCAAGATCAGACTCCACATTTGAACATGAGCTGCTGAATTCCCACTTCTTTTCCACTGGTCACGCATCTCCCATGGTTTTATGCTGCCACCACCTGACAGAAGAGACCAACCCTACAGTCTGGCTGCCTTTGTGGCCACTGCCACAGGCTTTGACTCACCAGGCAGGGAAGCTGCCCTGCAAAAAGCCACGTCTGAGGAGCTCCCTCCCCAAATTCCCCTGTCCCCTTCACACCTGCTGTCTTGCTTCTCTGCAGTCCCCTCTGGAGCCTTACCCAGCCCTTCTCACCAGCAACTGAGTGAAGCAACAGCCCTTAAGAGGTTTCTCAAGACCCAGTTCAGGACTAGGTCCATAGGTAGTTTTTGCAGGAAGCACAGCTAACTGTTGAACAGGGAGGTGGTCTCTCTGGTGTGGGTTCAGGATGTTTCCTGAGGATGCTGAAAGCCTGGAGTGGTCTTTCTGGCTCTGTTCCCTCCTTTTTCCTCTTCCTCTCCAGAACCTTTCCTCTTTGGCAGCCAGTGTAACGAGAGCAGCATGTACTCAGCCATCACAGGGGCTGCTGGGGACGAGCCAAGCAGGAGGTTGTCTGGGGGCTGCTTTCCCAGGATGCCAGCTGGCTGAGCAGCCAGAGGAAGCAGCCCTCATCCCCATCTCTCTTGTTTCCTGGGATGGAGATGAGAGATGGTGGCTGCACAGGCACATCAGGCTGTGGCAAGAGCTGGGTAAGAGACCCCTTGGCGAGGGGCTGCAGCTGGCTTTGCTAGAGGTGTGGGGCACAAGTGCTTCTCTGCAGCCAAGGGAAGGCAGCACAGATAACGGATAAAAAGTCAGAGCTATCGGGGTATATACGTGTATTTAGGTTTGGGGGCGAGGTAGGTACTAATTCTGCTCATGGCTATGGTCACCATTGGCACTGGTGTCTTTCTCAACTGCAGTCAAGACAATGTACTAATATAGCTCATGATCAGCAGCAACATCTTCTGTGGATGGTAAGCAGTGAAACAGACGTTTAACCAAATGCTAACAGACAAAAGTAACCAAAAAATAAATAAATGTATTTGTTTCACTTGCAGACATCTCAGATGTGTAAAGAATCAAACAAAACAAAAGAAATCAACTACATTTTCACCATTGCCAAGACATTATCACCAGAGCACCAGACTGGCAATGAACCTTTAGGTCACCAGTTAGACATCAAGTTATGCGTGGAGAAATGTAACGGTAAAATGCATAACCTTGACATTTCAATCTTTGACCACCGTCAAATGTTGAATTATAGTAAATTTGGCAATGAGGACCGGCATTCACAAATCCTGTCATTGCTTCTCCACGAAGAGGAAGTTTGTAAAGCAGTTAACCAGGCAGTGACCCTTCCTGTTGGCCTGCTCCAGAGACACCACGCACATGCTTCACAGACAACGGCAGACAGAGGATAAGTTAATTTAGGCAAGTGGAAAGATAGGTGAATATTGTACGGAACAGTTATCAATACTTCCTGGGGAATTCTGATGTGTTTGTGCACATCTAGTCACCTGTCATATGCCATGGTTTATATGCCTTAAGAACAGGGCATTTCACAGCATTTCCAGTGAAGCTTCTCCTTTTATATTTTGTGGGGTTTTTTTCCACAGATTCCCTGTGGAAAATCAGAAGGTGAAGATGCAGTTACACATTTAGTCTTCAGCAGCAAGTACAACAACCTAGGAACAGGCAATTAGTCCTCAATTGACATTTCCCCTCCCACCCACCACCTTTTTTTTTTCTTTTTTAATATCTCCTTCACAAGTTCTACAGTTATTTTGGGTTTTTTTTTTCCTACCTGTGTGGTCCAGCGAGGGGCTCTGTGAAAGAAACTTGCATCACTCCCTAGAACTCAGGGCAGCTGGGAGGCTCCATGCAAGCAACCACTGCCTCAGAGCCCACCGTCCAACTGTGCCCCACACTCCAGGCTTTTCCCATTCAGGGTGGCATTCCCCAGCCTGCACTGACTAGAACCTATCTCCCTGTATCCCTTACTAGAATAAATGCTGCTCTTAATGGTGTAAGACAGGTTTGCTGCAAGACACTCATTTGCAAAGTTCGGATAAAAATCTTAACTGCTATCTACAACTTCCATCAAGACTCCTTGCTTCCTTCTAAGACACCATGTAAAAGATGAGCCATATTTCAAGTCTAAAACAAAATGTAACCTGAGACTGGGGATGGCACAAGAAATGACTGCAAAGTTTCCTGAAGTTTTCTAAACATATTCCAGCGTAGCCTAAGCCAAGCACCGAAGGATGTGCTTCAGTCTCATTGATTTGAAAAAGCATTTTAAAAAAGTACTTAAGTGAATTGCTGAACCAGGGCCAAAACTTCAAAAATACTTGTCTTATCAATTTGTATAAAAAAATTACAGTGCAAGACGACATAAGCAATGATTAATTATTATTACTATGACTTACAGACAAGAAAAATGCAAACATTTCTTGTCTGGATTTTCAGGTCAAAGAAAAAAAAAAAAAAGGCCATTAAAACCCACACACAAACCACAGGAGAGAGTCTATTGTAATCAAAGAATTCATATGAACTAGATATATACAAGACTCAAAATGGTTATCTTTTTGCTACAAACTAGGATGCAGTTCCCTGACATTTGGCAAAAGACAGCACTACCCTACCATTTCCAGCTGACAAAGCTTTGGACAAACCGTTTCCAGTCTGTGCAGATAATGTGATATGCTGTACTCCTGCAATTTATACTATTCATTTTAAACTGGGTGGCTGGTGGCATGAACATCTAGTAAGCCTGCCTGAAATAGTCATGGTCAGCAAAATCTATTGCATTAATTTATTTGTGAAAAATCAGAGCAACAAGTATCATGTTTAATCAAATTGCATTCTATTAAGTGCTTTGCATGGTGGCACTAAGATTCTTTGTCTACTAATCTTATGAAAACACAGTGACAAGAGAAAAATTATTGTAGGGAAGAGCTCCTTTCTGTCACCAAGACAGTAGATGCACATGTCTGAGTGAACGATGGAAGGAAAATGGGGCTTGCGGCTCTCTCCAGATCACTCGCAGGAACAGCCAGAAGCGGTATGCTGATGGGATGACATGGCAATTAATAATTTAAACAGTAGGAAACAGATAGTCTACTTGGCAGGAGCCTCCTTCATCCATTTTCTTCCTCCACCTCATTGCCTGAACAGCTAGAGAGACAACCTCCTTGGTTTTTTGACCAACTCCCTGTCACGTCTTTTTAAAGCAATAAAAGGTCTGAAACAAATTGCTATGTAACGTTACGCATCAATCAAAATCTTTTGTTGAGCCCCACCACATTCTGTGCTGATGCACTGGTTATTCACCCATCGAGCCCACCACAGGGGCCATCAGCTGCCCTAGGGACAGGTACCAGAAGCAGTTCCCAAAACACCTCTACCCAAGAGCTCCTCCACTAATCCATTAAAAGCTTTTCACAGGAGCTTAGGGAGTCTTGTGTTGCTGGCAGCTTTCGAACAGCATTGTTTCAGTCTTCAGCTTTGTGACAGAAGGATTACAGTCATGATAAATCCAGCCCAGGGCTCCAAATTCCCTCGAGTTGGTATGCACACATCCTCCTCCATAAATCTAAAACCAGCAACACTTACTCGTAGGCTTCCTTTCCTGACCCCCATTCTCATGAGCCATCTACTGCAAGATCAATGAGCACTGTGTGGCCTGCTGGTGCCAAAGCACCACTTGCCCCTGACCTATTGCACGAGGGGAAAAAGGCAATCCAACTGAAACACCGAAACAGGAGAAGGAAAAAACTTTTTAAAAAGTGAATACCTATTTAAAAAAAAAAAAAAAAGGTACTTTGACTTTGTAAGAGTCATCTTGAAACATTTGATAAAAGTATTGATTTCTTCCAAGTGTGTCCAGCCTGTTCAGCAAACATCAAGATTTCACCTGATTAAAAATGCATTCATCTTAGGGTCACTGTGGTTTTATCTTCTTCCCCTGTTCAACCCCTTAACATACAGAAAGGAATTGCTGAGGGAAGACAGACAAATTTGAACATCTCCACCAAAACAGAGGAGGGGAAAAAAAAAAACACAAAACCACCAAAAACTTAAAATATTTATACAGCACAGGAGAAAAAGGAGGGAGAAGACACTTCCACGTACTAAATCAAGCAAATTGCTCAGGAAGCAACATGCAGGATAAGGCTGTGTTACATTGAGCCACCATC
>VZRU01002899.1:28764-64357 GCA_013398155.1 Pedionomus torquatus | reverse complement strand
TTTCCCGCCAAGGATTACAAGCAGCCCGTGATGCTGATCCTGCTGGAGCTGTGAACTCCAGGCCCCGACACACACAGGAGCGGGTCACGTATCCCACGTTTGTTCTCCTTGACTCCCAGCAGCGTGTACCCGCCAGCGCACAGCGCTAAGCGCAGGTCTCCTCCGCTGGAGTTACTGCCTGACAGCTCTGTGGAGAGCCAAGCAATATTTTTGCATCAGATAAATTCGTATGCCCTGAGATACGGATTGTCAAAGGATTTTATTTGATTAAGGTACACACTTCACATTAAAGTGTGGTTATAACTAATAAGATACGACTCCAAATCTTGTTAATCCCTTAATGCTTATCTGAAAAATCAGTCAGGCATGGTAAGCTAAAAGCAGCTATAATAATCAGCAAGGGATGCAAGATTAATGCAACTGCAAAATGTCGATGTTATGAAATTTGCACACATTGGGAAACTTTATTACTGCATTGTTGTACCGTTTCCACATTTTTGTCATGTAGAAGCCATTATGTGCCAAAAATCCTTTGATTTTTCTTGGATTTCTCTCCCCCACCCCGGCCTTTTTTTCTTCTTTTTTTTTTTCTTGTTTACATGCACACGTGCACACACAGTCCTGTGCCAGGTTTAAGTATCTGTAGACCTGAACATTTAGACTTTTTATCATGTGTAATGCTGGACTTTGACAAGTCGAGGGCTGAGAGGGCTATCTTCTGGCTGTAGCTGAAGCTGGTCATTACAGCCTTATTTTTCTCCTTTTGAGATTTTGAAATTGAGTTAGGCAAATCTGCATCAGAAAATAAAAACCAAACCGTTAGAGACTTAGAGATGTATCTTAGAAAGCTGCATCCCTAGCCTCACTTGCAGAGTTTTAAGTACTTTTATTCCACAAGTATTGATAAGTCCTGTCTTCCTCATCTGCTAACCTTTGTTGGCACATCAGGTTTTCTGGCAGACAGTGTCCTTGTTCCCTTGAAGCATGATGTGTTTTTCACATCTAGCATTTGCAGTAGCAGTCAGACCCATTAGTTTTCCATGTGAAGATAAAGCACCATGAGAAGCAAGCCCCAAGACTAGTGATTTTATTTATTTTTATTTACTGGTGCTATTTTACTTCATCTGTTTGCCCCTGGTTCTTGTGGGAAGCATGATAATGCTGATGATAGTGTGTGGTAGACATTGTGATTGCTTGGGTTAGAAACTCTTTCCCCACGTGTACAGGTTGCGCCCAGCAATAGTCTCCATATCATCATACTGGAATGAGTTTGTAACCTAAGCAGTCACAATCTCAATCACACACATTCATCACCACCAAGGAAGGGCAAGTTCCTGCCTGGCCCACGGGCACTCTGCAAGAGCTCCCTCATTCCCCTTCGGGGTACCAAAGCTGAGTGGAGAGATGCTGGGCTGTAATTGCAGTAACTCAAAATCCAAGTCATGAACTTGCCAATACAAGAGGCAAAGCAGTCCTCAAGATACACTGTCGTGCACAAGGACCACAGGGTGAGAGCTGGGGTTGTTCAGCCTGGAGAAGAGAAGACTCCGGGGAGAACTTTTTGCAGACTTCCAGTAACTGAACGGAGCCTACAGGAGAGCTGGAGAGGGACTCTTTGTCAGGAAGTGTAGTGACAGGACAAGGAGTAATGGTTTTGAATTGAAAGAGGGGAGATTTAGATTAGATGCTAGAAAGAAATTCTTTACTGTGAGGGTGGCGAGACACTGGAACAGGTTGCTCAAAGTTGTGGGTGCCCCATCCCTGGGAGTGTTCAAGGCCAGGCTGGATGGGGCTTTGAGCAACCTGGTCTAGCAGAAGGTGTCCCTGCCCATGGCAGGTAGGTTGGAAGTCAATGACCTTTAAGATTCCTTCCAACTCTAACAATTGTATGATTCTGTGATTCTATGACGACCCAGAGGAATAGAAGAGCTGGAGCAGGATGAGACATTGAACATTCCCAAGCACTTTTTTTGACCCCTCCATAACTCCCCATTGTACATGGTCACACATACAATGTAACTGTGTTGCACAAGTCACAAGTAAAGGCATGAAGGCGTGAAATAAAGCAATTCACAATGTCACCTGCACCTGCACCTTTGGACACGCACAAAGTTTGTTTACCATGCTGTGTATCACAGACATGAAAGGCGTCACCACATTTTAATTAAAAATCCTGCATCATTCAATTATATGAGTTATCCCTCTGCCACGTAAAAGCTCTGTTTATCCTTACACTGCAGAAGCTTTTATCTTCCCTGCTAAAATTAACTCTATGTTTTCTTCTTTTCTATTCTAGAAACTAATTTTCAAAACTTTTGAGTCCTGTGTATCTGTTGCTTACCCTTGCCACCATGATACATGCTTATAGAATTCAACAGATTGAAACAGGACATGATTGTGCTGGCAGAATGATTTTAAGGAGATTTAGAGGATGAGAGTGTCTGTAAGGTTTGGATACTTTGTAACTCACTAACACTTTTTTTTTTTTTTTTTCAGCAGAGTTTACAGATGACCCACTTTACAGGTTTTTAGAGCAGAGTTTTAAACATTATGAGCCCTGTTTTCAAATTCTTCCTTTTGGAAAGCCAGACCCCTTCAGTGCTAAGAGCTGAATTGCAAAGGCCCCAGCAAGAGAAAGGCAAGAAGGGAAATTTATATTAGTGAGAAATGGAAAAATAGTATTTTTAATACCTCACAATGGGGTATGTAGAGCTGCTCTCCCACAACTTACTTACTTAGACATGAATTAAAGCCCTGCCTACAGAAGAACATTTTCCGATGGTGTTGGTATGGTTATACAGCCCCTCACACTGAGGGGCAGGCAGAGTTTGTGCAGACATGACACACCAGCACTAGCACACCTTGCCATGACTGCTTGAGAGGTCAGTAGCCCCACCTGCCCTTCCCACCTCTCTGCTGGAGATTTCAGCCTCTTCTCCCCAGGGCTGATGGAGGGGAACACGTGGTTTTTGCACTTCCAAAGTGCAAAGTCCAGAGCCATAAACCCACCTTCACTGGGGGCGTAGTTGTACACAGAAGCAGCGGAGGCACCGCATCCTGTGCTGATCCTCTGCCTCCTGTGCAGGCAGCAACTCCTGGCAGAGCAGCCATATTTTGGTGTGGTGTCTCCTCCAACTACAGCAGTGAGATTTGCTGGAGCTCCTTTGTCAGCACCCTTAATATTATGGCATACTGAGAGCAGGTGTGAGGGCAAAGGTGCGTGTTACAGCTTGAGCTGATCTGGCAACTTTTTCAATGCCTTTACCCCCACGCCCCCTTTTGCACTTGCTTTGGCACACTTTGGACTCCTCCACAGCCAATCCCATTTGCTAAGGTGAAAAAAATGCTAAGGTGAGAAATCCTGAGTGAAACAGTAAAGAAAGAGTCGTTGTCTATCAGGCCAGGGAACTGAATTGTCTCAGGTCAGGTCCCATGAGACCCACTGGAAGGATGGGAACCATTGGGACCGACCCCTTTGGGCAAGGCTGAAGATTCGGCAGCTCACTCCTGGCTGGTACCTTTCCTTCCTTGCCACAGTCACCTGGGCTGCACTAGGGTTCAGAGTTAGTTAACGTGTAATAAAATGTCGGGATAGGCTTTGATTCAAGATTGTCTAGTTTATAGCAGGCTGTTAACACGTGTCAACTGATGCAGCAGTAAGTATCCTCCAAATCCTAGTCTTGGGAAATGTTAAATGTTAATATGTTAACATATTAATGTTGATAGCACTAAGGGAAGTCAGCTAGCATTGGTGACAACTGAGTGTTAAAGTTTTTCTGAAGTTTCCTAGTGTAAAAATAGTGCTTCAGGGAGCAAGATTCCCAGTTTCCTGATGGGATTAAGTGCCCCTATCTTGTTCCAGCAGTCCCTGATAGATGCTGAACCTTAAACTTGCAGTTTTTACTGGCCTCTCTGCGTCTCTTCTGGAGGACTGGATGTTTGTGTTGTGCTGCCAGCTGTTTGAAGAGCCATAGGGTGTTCGAAACTGTCCTGCAGGGAGTTAACAAGTGAGCAGAATGCACAAGGGGTAGTCAAAGTTGCACAGTATATGTAATTAATGCACAGTCTGACAATATAACACTTGGCAGTTAATTTTATGCTCATCAACTATCATACTATTAAGAACTTTGAAGTAAGTATGGCTATGAGGAAAAAAGGCAGCAATTGAGACTTTCATTATGTAAACAGAGGTATTATATAAACAATTTGGTAAGTAAATGGCACATATAAGTGGAAGCAGTAAAATTTGCTAGTATAATATTTTCATAAAATAAAAATTCAATTATTTTTAAATTATTAACATCTTTTTCAGAATCTGACTGTACAGACATCCACATATATATATTTCCATGTTAAAGAGAGGTTTGTCTCACCTTTTTAATTTGGAATCATAAGAACTACATCTAGGGCAAGTACGTACATTTGAAATTAAATAGAAAATTACGATAGGTAACACTATGATTACCTTAAAAGTGATTTACTTTTTAAATAGATATTACTCCCCAGAAACCATATCCTTTGCTATCTACTGTATCTCCATGTTTCTGAGATTAAACAGTAAATCCTGACAACAGAGAAATAAGTCTGCCCCAAATGGTGTGTTGTAACGAAACAGAAAATCTGTCCAAGAAAGTAATAATCTATCGATCAGAAGACTGGAGCCATAGCTGAGTTAGCTGCATTGCCAAGGATTCCAAGTCAGAGAGCCCTTAGAAATACAAATTTTGACAAACCAGAAATGAAAGTTCTCAATATTAAAGGTATATCTACTGAAAGGACCAATCTTGGAAATATTTTCTGTCTTTTCTTTTTCAGAAACTTTAACCTGTCATTTTACATCAATATAGGGGAAGAATAAGAAAGCCAGAAATAAAGTGTTTAAAGTATCTTCCCTGCTTGTTTGCAGCTGTTATTTTCACATTTCTAGCTCTGCCACAGCTTCCAAGAAAAACAAGAAATAACTATATGATGTAAACAAAAATCCCCTTTCTCAAAAAAAAAAAAAAAAAAGCAAGTTAAGACAGATGAAATACGTGCATTTTTTTAATTCTATGTGCTGTTCAAAAGAGGTGAATGATCAGGGTAGAGTGTACCTTGCATACCATCCATATATTTACATACTGATTAAAAAGCCTTCCTTGAACAACATTAAAGCATTTAGAAGATTCAGGGAAAAACTTTATCTGAGACGGGCATTTTGGACATTGATTTTCAGTAGATAATTAATCAGTCAGAATAATCAAAGACTCCAGAATTTTCAAAGCACAATCAAAATATGCCCAGTTTGTTGTTCAATTCCCACTCCATTTCTGTTAGATGTTACAGATACACTTCCACTGTTTCACAAAGCGATAAAGTAATTCTAATCTGCAGGTGCAGCAATAAAGGTTGTTTCAAATATGACTGCACCTGTATAATGTATCAAGCTCCCTTTCTGGAATGTCCTTGCAAGATTTTTAAGATTTCAGGAAAAACTAAAAGAAAACAAGAATTATTTTGATATCCACATGGCCTAGACTGTAATGCTTGAATGTTTATGAGTTTCTCTCACAAAGAAAAAGTACTCCATGAGGAGGAAATTACAGAACAGGAAATTGCTAGCCATGATTTTCTCTCTTCTTCTCTCTTTTGATAATATTAATCTTTAGTTACTTTTAATACAGTACTATATTTAGAGAAAACAGCTGGCAATTAATATGCAGATGTAGAGAGGATGCATTTTCAGCCTACTATATACTTAATGAACACGGGAAAATGAAAATAATTTGTCTATGCAAAACTACATGTTTGAGACTCAACAGGCACGGAGTTTTTATATGAAGTGCTAATGACACACTCAAGGGTATAAAATCCATTGCATGAGCCTGGAATAAAAACAGCCTGTTTTTTACTTTTGAATAATGACTGAATGTTGTATTCCCTGTCTGCATTTTAGTAATGAATAAATATGTGGTCAATTATTCTTTCGACATGAAGCACTACCTAAATTCCAAAATGGAATGACACCATGCAAAGATGGCAAGATATTAAAGCTCTCTTTTGTTTACTGTCATTAGGAAAAAGCAAAGAGGTCCTTTTTTATTTATCATTCTCCTGTGATATTATTTGTCATGACTGTTCAAAGGCTTAGCAAGTATTGGCCATATCTTTATCTACCCTAGAAAACTGGAAAACCCACACATTCAATGAAAAATCTAAAAATTTTGCATGAATTAATGGTACTTTATTGGAAACATTCTACTGAATAAGCTTTCGTTTAGAAACACAAACTATGGGGTTTATGCCATGATCTGTCTACTGTTTCAGTACAAATCACAGTATTCTGACCTCCAAAGACCTACAGTGTAGGAAGAACGGAACAAGGATTCACAAGAAATGAATGGGAGCTACCACAGCATTAGATCTAGCTCTCCATCGCCACAGGCAGCTATCTCATGCATTATACCCTCTGGCTACCTTACATTGAATCCTCAAACGTGAAGCCAATACAGAATCATAGAATCATTCATGTTGGAAATGACCCTTGGGATCACGGAGTCCAACCATCAACCCTACTCTACGAAGTCCTCCCCTACACCATATTCCCCAACACCGCATCTAAAAATATATCTACATCCATCTATCCTAGTTAACTTCTTGCAACATCTGAGGAAATGAACATCTTTTTGAATCAGTTTCCTTAGCATCCTCCTCTGCCCTCCTTTCCAATACTGTTTTTCATATCTTTAAAAAAAACATCAAACATCCAAGGCTTTGTCCATTTTTAAGTCCAGACAAACACTCTTTGGATTCTCTAAATCCTCTCCCTTTAGTCCATTTTATTATTTTTTTTTTGTTCCACAGACTCTCTCTTATCTCCGGGGCCTTCAAAAGGACTAATATTGAGGAAGGAAACAAAGTTTTGGTTTGATGCCACCGGCAGGAAAACAGGTTTTAACTATGTCTAAAACACCAGAGACTCCACTTCAGCCTTAGATTTAAAATTCAGCTTTCAAGTTTTCTATTTATAAGGGAAAATACATTAAAGCAAAAAACTCTATCAGTTAAGATGACACACTAAAATGAACAGAAAAGGGGCCTTCTGAATTACACTCTCCTAGGTAAAAAAAAAAGGACACGTTTTATTTTCTACTTGGATTCCTGATACACACTGGTATTCACTACTATATGCACAAGGCTAACCCAAGAAAGTGAAGTTCAAACCAAAGTGCAAGATGAGATTATTATTCTTACATAACTGCAGAACTCCTCACCATTTAGACCATTAAAACCAGTATGACCCTCTCCTGAAGTTTCTTCCTGTACTAGAATTACCTTCCCTTGGCTCTCAGTGGGCAGGGACTTACTGTGTCTCCAGAACGCACTAGCGTTTGCCTACTGCAGTTCCACCCTTCCTCCCTGAGAACTAAGGAAGAATGATTCAGGAGGTGCCGTTCTTCCCCCGGAGCAACTACTGAAACGGTACTTCAGCAAGATATGAAGGCAAATAGTTCTGCTGGAAGAGCTGTTTTCAAGCAAAACAGAGCAGGTCTAAATCCCTTGCCATCATTGTGAAATCCCACTACAGTTTCCACGAGACTACAGGCTTGCATAAATTGCCTTTGAGCTCTTGTTGCTTCTTATCTTGCTTCCTCCCGACACGACACATTCTGCATTACTGTCTGAAAACTTTGGGTGCTAGTCTTCATTTCCTGGATCCCTTCAGTTTTGACTGAAAGAAGTGTTCAATATGCAGGATCAAGAATAAAAACAATGAGCATCATGATTTACCACTGTTCACAATGGCTGTCCAATATTAACAGGTAGTAGCTAAGTAACTTTAATTCTGTCTCTGGTAGGCGCAACATAATTCCTGCATTAAATTTTAAATGAGCAATCCAAAACATACTCAATGGAATACTAGTGTAGTCTAAGGTTTAGATTTACTGGTTCACCTCCTTTTGCAGTTCCCATTGCTGTGGCTCTTCAGTGCAGTTAGAGTATTTTTAAGCTTCCAGAACAACCTTCAGACTCGACTGCACCTCTGTTGTGGTAGGGTGTGAGCGGACGAAAAGGCTGACTGGGCCCTACACTAAGAGAATAGAACATGGGAAAATGCTAAGCGTGACATAAGAAAAAGCCAGACGTGTTAGTGAAGTGAGAAGATGACAAAAGTTCCAGATTGTGCCAGGAGGGATGGTAGGGTTTCACGGACTAATGTGAGAAATGGTCACGCTTCACAGATCAAAGATGGGAAGCACTGGATGCCTTCAGGGACTGGCGTCTTGCAAGGCCAGCAGAATCTTGGTAGCTCTCTCAGTAATACCTCATAAGCCAAAATCATCCAGGTAAAAATATCAGGAATACCAATTTGTTGCAGATGTACCAAAACTGAAGAATTGTTTATCAGGGAGGAAAGGAGAGCAGAGGAAGAGAGACACAAAGGCAGCGAAAAGAGCCAGCAAAAGGGGTAATTAGAAAAGCAAACCATGCAATCAGTGCTATTTCGGGTCTCAATCAGGACAATAAAGTTAACCATGTTCTGACTTTATCACAGAAGTCAAACCTGCTTCTACAGCTGGAGTGAGGAACTGAGGGGGTGAAAGGAAGAGGCCGTTACTGTATAGGAAGAGACGGGGACAAAGAGGTTAACACAGTGGTACCGCTGTGTCGGTGCCTGTTGAAGGTCCGATAGCATCAGCATCTACCTCACCACTCCCTACCAGCTACAAAGTCACAAGAAAATTGCAGGCATTAGTGTAGTTCTGTGGCTTTCAAGAACTGTATTATCATCTCTGGTTACCAGCAGGATCATTACATAAAGGAGCCTTACCTATTATATATATACATTATATAAATAGTATTTTATAGAATATATAGATATTATATGTTTACAAGTAATAATATAGTGATATGTAATACTATAGTATATTACATGCATATATTATATTTATGTAATATAACAGGTAATAATATATGATATATAATATCTTGAAATGCCTAGCAACTATCCATTAACTGACTTATAATGAGACACAATGCATTTCAAAATACAGTCTCTGTGTTCGCAATGAACCACAAATGCCTTTTAAGTCAGTCAAGACCATAAATCCCTATTGGCCCCACCACCAGAAAAAAAACCCGCCACCCAAAAACCCCCCAATGAAACCCAAATCCTCTAGTTACAGGCTAATTTCAAAGCTCAGAACCAGTACTTTAAGTAATAGTCTGTTACATGGAAATAGAATGGCCTTCCTCAAAGAGTCTTTTGGTAAGGATATTAATTGTGTGTGAGACCATAATGGGATAAAAACAATAGCAGAAGCAGAAGGTGTAATTCTAATATCACTTATCACATAGATTAGTTTCCAGTAAAGCAGAGAAGGCAAAATGAAATCACTTCCTAATTTTTAAAATTAATTTATGCCTTTATGAAACACAAACACATTATGAACAAGACCAAGACCATGTAATTGAAAATTAATTTTGGCATGGAGTGGTACAAAGGCAGGGCTAAGACTTTGGGATGACTGCTAATGAAACCGTAACGTAAATCAGCGTAGAAACTTAGAAGAAGGTGAACAAATGAGACGCAAATTTCTTGTACACAACTAATTCTAAAGTGAGCGTGTAACTAATGTAATTCCAGAGGTCATTCATGCATAATCTATAACTCCTTTATCAAGTGATCTAACACATTATTCAAAAGGCTGTTACCATTTTAAACAGCGCTTTCCCTGAAAATGGATTCTATCTTAACAAAGGTATCCCGTTAGTTTTAAAAAAGACAACTTCTTTTTCACTTTCTGCATTAAACTATGTATATAAAATCAGAGCATAGAAAGGAAATTAGAAGAGCATCTATATATTTTCATTTTCTTTAATTTACAGCTAGCAGGAAGGGCTTGTGTCATGTAACCACCTAGCTTTCCGCAGAATTCATGAATAGCAATTTGGAAAGCATTAGAATAAATGCATTTAAAATACTGTTTACTGTACAACTTGCATCTTTTTACTGCCCTACATTCTTCAGCATTTAGCAGAAAAATAGAAATCAAGAAAGAAATACAAAATTGATGCTCATTTTATTCCTCAAAGCTATACCCTAGAATGTGAGCGTTGATTAGTGTGATGGGGATATGCAAAAGAGCTGAGATGGCTTAATTGATGTATTACTTGTAACCCAAGGTAGGGAATAGGACAGCTAAGATGGTCAGAAATTGGTTAGTGAAACAATTTCAACTAGAGCTGATAATGTTTTCTTCTTCCCTCAAAATGTCAAAATGAGACTAGTTATTTATTGGTGGCGGTGATTGGGGGTGATACGCTGGGATACTGCAACAAGGCTCTTCCCATTCACTAATCATGTCTGTGGGGAGAGGCAAAACCCGATTGCTGTGAGACCAAGGGTACTAACTTTGTTTTTCACCCTTACATACACCACAGCAATAAGGTCTGTGTTCTCGCAGCTTCTCCATCGTGGAAATGCGTTAAGTCCAATCACAATTGTTTCCATCAGAAGGAAAATATCTCTGTCCCACATCACGCAGCCTCTTAACACTGACCTACTGCTTAAGAAAAAAGAATGATTCTGCGCTGTTGATATTTAAAGGGGTCAAATGTTTCTGGAAAGCATTCATACTACAGTTTTTCTGCAAGAACGACTGTCCTTTCCCTCAAGATCGCCTTTTAAAATGGCACGTTCTGGTTTTTGAAAGTTAGCATGTCCTCAGGAGCATGGCTGTTTGGTATGCTGCAAAAGGGCTACACAGACATATTTGGAATACGTACTGGCTGTTTCAGCATAAATGCTATCATAGAATGGTTAGAATTGGAAGGGACCTAAAAGATCATCCAGTTCCAAGTCCCCTGCCATGGGCAGGGACACCTCCCACCAGACCAGATTGCTCAAAATCCCATCCAGCCTGGCCTTGAACACTTCCAAGGATGGGGCAGCCACAACTCCTCTGGGCAACCTCTTCCAGTGCCTCACCACTCTCACAGCAAAGAAGTTCTTTCTAATATCTCATCTAAATCCTCCCGTTTCCAATTTAAAACCATTACCCCTTGTCCTGTCACTACACTTCCTGACAAAGAGTCCCTCTCCAGCTCTCCTGGAGCTCCCTTCAGATCCTGGAAGGCTGCTAGAACATCTCCTTGGAGCCTTCTCTTCTCCAGGCTGAACAGCCCCAGCTCTCTCAGCCTGTCTTCACAGCAGAGGTGCTCCAGTCCTCTGAGCATCTTGGTGGCCCTCTGCTGGACCCTTTCCAACAGGTCCATGTCCTTTCTCTGTTGAGGACTCCAGAGCTGGACACAGGACTCCAGGTGGGGTCTCATGAGCGCAGAGCAGAGGGGGAGAATCATCTCCCGCAACCTGCTGGTCACGCTTCTTTTGATACAGCCCAAGATACTACTTTCAGTTTTAGGTACATGGTAAGAAGAGATCGTTATCAAATATTCCTTCAGTAATATTGAAATATATGGAACTTTCATTACAATTTCAAATAGAAGATCAATCTAGGTTTTATTATAAAGCTAATGCTACCAAAAAATTCCATTTTCTGTTGCTTAGACCATTTCCAAATTTTCATTATTTTGGCAGAAATGCTCTGTGACAACTGTTTGCTTCAATTTGCTATTTTTCCCTCAAAAAGATTTCATGCCAAACAATGCAGTTTTACAAAACAAAAAACAAAGATAAATACAAAGCTTGCCTAATACAATCAGTGGCTTTATTTAGTAACTCAGAAACTTCTGAGTAAAAATGCTATTTGGTAGGAAATTATTTAATAATAGCTATATACCATTTGCTCCTTAAGTTTATTTTGCAACTTTTACTCATCAGCTATCCTCAGAATAAAAAGAATTTGTGGATGACCAACAAAACATTGGACTCGGTAATCTCAGAGGTCCTTTCCAACCCTGACAATTCCGTGAGTAATGGCTAAGTTTTCAGAATTCATCCTAGTATACATGCTAAGCCCAGCACTCACTAAAAGTAGAAAGAACCAAGCCACTCCCCAGAAGACAGACTGACCGTCATATTATTTTATAAGAATGAAGATTTTTTTTTAATTTTTACTTTTCATTTGGCTGCTGCAAGGCAAAAATCCATCTCTCCTCTGCCAGTTACTTTCTCTCAGAAAAGCAGGCCCACTGATTAGAGAACAGAAAGGAAGGAGATAGACAAAGACTTCAGAAGGGGTGTGAATAAATAGCATGAGAATCAACCACAGTTGTAATACAACCACAGAGTGTTGTAATCAACCACAGAGTAATACATGGCAGGCAGATAAAGCACCCAGGGTGAGTCAAAGAAGAAACACAGGGCTAGCTGGACAAGGGAAGGAGAAACAGCCTACAGGAAAGCAGATTAATGTCGACTTAGCAAATGGGACGGCAGACAACTAACTCAGGAACAACATAAAGGAAAGCAAAATGATTTGAGAAGCCTAGGAGAGAAACAACTAACACGGGGTACAATCCCTTCTAGATCCCAGAAGAACGAAGGATTTCTGATTTCCTTCTGGCTGTGGCCTCTACACAAAATGACAACAGACCAGACTGGCTCAACTTTGGACTGCAGGACAGATGCACAGATTCTAACGATGCTGATGGGCCTTTCAAAATCTTGTCATAATGATTCCATTTTATTTCCTGCCCCCCCCATTCTTCCAGGATGGTACCACAGCACAGCCTCAGGTTATGAAGCTGTTGTATGCAGGATTTGCCGCCTCATTTGTTACAGAAATTGGAAAGCGTATGTCAAAAAATACTAAAAAAGGAAAAGTAAGCATATGTAGTGAAAAACTGCTATCCTAGGTAAGCAGGTATCTTTCCTCTTACTTCCACCTCAGAGTTTCTATTTCATAGGAACTAGTAACAGAAACCATACTCCAAGTGGTTAACATCCACACAACTGCCCGTTTTCAGGGTGACTTGATATGCCAGGGATGGAAGACATAACAGTGCATACTCTTATGCAGACATAAGAGATGTAAATCAAGACACAAAATGCCACATCGCAACCAAGGCAGCTCACTTTTACTGGCTGCTTTCCCCTTCTACTTTATGCTTCAGCATGGCATGTGCAGCCACAGATGAAGGGGATTACAGATGTGAAAAGAAATAAAGCAACCTCCGTAAACCATTCTCATGTGTACCATATGGAAGGCCACATGGAAATTGGCAATTCTGTACTTGCAGCAATAAATTAGGCTTGTGGCTACACTTCTGAGTGACAAAGAAAAAACCCAAAACATTGAGTAACCACTTATGAAGTATCCACAGTCCATTTTTTGCACTGGATGAAATGGCTTCTTGCAGGGCATACGGGAAGGGAGAAGAGTTATTAATTAGGCAGCTTCTTACTGCCTACACTAAATGCCAAACTAAAGTTGCTAAAACAGTCTTATGCTTTGTATTTCCTAATGTTTAACTTTGCAGCATTAGCAGGGTTTTGCATGTCCAATGTAAACTTAAAACATGAGCATAACTGGAAATGCAACAGTGCTGAAAGCCACATCGGAGAGTGTAACCACAGCAGGGGTTTTCTAGACAGAGTTCTTCTGCTACTGCTCAAGAAAGCCCTTTGGAATCTATCATCTGTTGAGGAGATACAAAAGAACAATTTCAACACCTTACAGATTACGGAAGAGTCAAGTTTCCTCCGGAGAGATTTCAGTCACACCACAGCAAATTCCTGTCTGGAAATAGGGGTCCCCTTAAAAACAGAAGAAATGAAAACAGCTACCATGCCCTCTTGTATTGACTTTAGATCACCACCACTGCAATGGAAACAAGTTTAGTCATTCTGCAGAACACAAGCTATGCTGTGATGCCCAAAAGACTATTATTTTGACCAATAAGTATGTGATATTTGAGAGCAGCAGTAGTTTAAACTGCTCTGGCAAATACCCTGAAATAAATAACACATAGCAGCAAGTCAGAGAATTCACACACATAAAAGAGTGTAGTCTAGAAAACACTATTTCTATTGTGATATTGACACATAAGACAAAGATGATACTTTTACTACTATCTTGCAAGTAGATCTTTTTTTAAAAAAAGGTTTTTATTGCTCTAGTGAAGGTTATTCTTCCTGTGAATAGTATTCCTCCTAGTCACCTGATCAAGATGATCATGCAGCAATTTTTTTTCTTTAGACAGTAAGAATCAATGATCTAGCTAAGGGCAGCTGTCTTTCTCAAAAGATAATCAGAGATCCTAGAGCCATTGGATTTGTTTCGATATTTACTGTGCAGTGAACTAAGCCTGCAAGGTTCACTTTTTAGCTACATAAACAAACACGTACATGTAAATATTCAGGTATGATTATTTTTTTAGTTCATGGTAAAGAATTTCTAAGCCATAATTTAATGCCAAAATATTTCACGAGATCAATTAAAGCTATCATTCTTGCCTTTTCTCTTGCTCCTCATGTTCTCCCCCGTCCTGCAAAATACTGATCTTTCAACCAGGCTGAAACATCCTTTTCAGGAACTGTAGCTGTGAACCCCATCAAAAGAGAGATTCAGATTAATAGAATATTTTTTTATGGGCTCTTTCTAAAGCTGCATCTTGAATACACCAAAACTGCTCAAGAATTTTTTTGCAGCAGCACGTACATGAATCGATGTAGTATTTCAAGTTTGCACATCACTGAGATAGTAAAGAGGCTTTGCTACTGCTGCTTTAATTTAGGTGAATTGAAAAGTTTAGTTCCCATGTACGGAGTGCCTCTTCCTTTGTCCTCCAAACACCCATAATATAATCTGTAAGTTATGTTAGAAAGAAATCGAAACCAAAAAAGAAAATAAAAATCATGAAGGTAATATTATTGTCATAGACCAAGACAAGTTTACTTAATTCTGGCCTTCTCGTGATACCATGACAACAATGAAAATAATAACACAGCTACAGAACTTGCATATAATAATAATTTACAGACGCGTATTAAGATGTGTAAATTTCAAATCTGCATGACATGGCATGTAACTAATGCACTCCAAAACAAATTGCCTCTTTTCTGGGAATTTCTTCTTTGAGGGTGGTCTTTCCAGATACAGCGCAGACTGCAGAACAGGTATTAGAGAGTATGGCTAGATTAGCCAAAAGCAGACCTGATTTATCTCATCATTTTTGATGATTTCAGAATGGTGCAGCAGTGCTTAGAAGTGAGGCAACCCTACAGTGCCATGTAAGGCAGTCACACTAGCATCTCTCCTTCAACATTAGACAGACACTGTTCCGATACGCTCTTCTCTAACCCAATAATGACATTTTCCTTCTCCTGGGAAGAATCCCTTCTGGAATCATATGGAAAGCAGAGTGGGGAGGTGAATATAGGATTACAACACATAATACAGAAACTGCGATGTCTCTCTTGAAAAATATCCATGCTTACTCTACAGCAGCTTTTCAAAGTTTATCTTTTCCTAGTACTAGGAACAATTAAACCCTAGTTTCAAAGGACAGTTTGTCAAATCTCACTTTTGATTGGCAGCATTTCTGAGCCTATTCTTCCTGTAAGTGTAAACCATATAGATAGTTAAAATAAGGGTTGTGGATTTTTTTTATTTTTTTTTTGGTGCCATTCTCTTAAAGCCTTATCATGAGGATTAAGAATTAGTTGGCCAAGCTTAGCCCAAAGGGACTCTCAAAAGCTAGGTTATTTATTTACAAAGCTACCAAGGTTCATAAGGGAATAGCTGACATACTGTTAAATACACCAATACAAAGGTAACAGTAGGATTTGACTGCATTTAGGCACATGCTTCTCTTGTGGCAGGGGAATTGCTCACTGCTGTAGACACTGTTCAATCTGCCAGTAATCATATGGTAGCAACTTATAGATACCACGTATCTTTCTAAAGAGTAGATATACCCAAGAGTTTCATCTTCCAGCATCAAGAAAAACACAAGGGCAGATAAACACAAAGAAGCAACTAAAAGCAATGAAAACATTCCATACAAACTCTGGAAGAGGATCCTCACTGCCATAGCACAGGTTTCAAGGGACAACCTTTTTTCTACTGCAAAAGTTATGAACAAAACACAGGCAGAAGGCAGCACAGAAGGAAATATCTCTACACACATGACATACTCACATAGAACAACACACTGCAAATTTCTTCCTATTCTGGAAGGAACACTGCAACACATCTGCTCTCATGGAGTAGTACAGCACTGAAGGACAGCGATGCAACATGAAAAAAATGTGTGAATGCAGACCATATCTGACTGACAAACGTGTAAGTATAAGCACCAGTGATTATTAAGAAGTTTGCTTCATTACAGCATTTGCAGTACTGCGACAGCTGTGGTGATTGAAGGACATAAGGACTACAAAATCCATATGCAGAGGTAGTAAGTTTCATAAACCGATAAAACTGGACAGAGTTTCAAGCTTGGAGCTTGACAAATTGACTCATCTTGCAGTTTTGCATTGTTTTTGCCAAATGAAGCAAAGAGTCTAATTGAAATAAACACATATAAACAAAGCGAAGAATGTTCCTGGCTCTATCAAGCAGCCCCTTTCTGGTATTATCACAGCAAGTCCTTGGTAATAACCCTAAAGTTCGTATTCCTCATGAGTCTCCTGAAGGAGAGAACAGCAGATTGTCTGAGCAATCTCTGATCTCATCTCTGCCTGTAGATGAGCTGGGTTTCTCTTCTTGAAAACTACTCTCTAAGCTTGAGGTACCTTAAAGATGCGATGGGATAACTAATTGAACATGAACATTTATTTAGTTGATGCAGTGAAGTTACTACCCAGTGACAGAATTTCCTCAACTCTACAATACAGTCCATTTGAAGTTCATTCAGAACTCATTATTTTCTAACAAAACATACAAAGGTGTTTGGGCTTTTTGAATGGAAGTTTATATATAAGCATAGTCTTTGTTTTATTTTAAAAAACAGACTTTTTGCTTGTTAATATATCTCCATCAACATACTCAACATAAACTATACACTTTAGCCAAGGCCACTATTCATTAATGAAGTGAAACGTAGTATGTGATTTTCCCCAAATTGTGCTGAAATAGCTGGCTATTTGGCTGAAGGTTTCTAATTTTGCTTTACAAAAGTGGCATCTGTAATAAGACGTCAGCAGAGAACAAGGCTGAAATATTACACGGACAATGTAACATCTAATCATTCAGATGCTGGAAGAAGAATAATACATGGTTTTGAAAACAAAAATTTTCCCTCATACATGAAAAGCCATCTAAAAGTTGTATTTCAACTTTAAAAAATGGTAACAGTATCAAATGATACTTTGTGTTTAGCCAAAAAATATGAGGCCCTAATTTTATCCAGGACTGGATTGACTTTTCCTTTTGCTTAAACATTATTTTAGAATATAAAAATAACATAAATTGTAAATACGCAGTTAAAAATGCATTAACAGATTTGGTTTCAGTGAGATGTTGAGAAATAGTGCATTTATCTGAGATTCCTACCATTACGAGTATGTTGAGTGAGACAGTAATCCTTAACATGTATTGAGCAGCTAAACAGAAGTGGGACACGTCTGAGATAATGGAAAATATTTCTCCTAAAGCTCTTAAGAGTTTGTGCAAGCCCATACTTATTCACACCTTATTTTCAGACAGGGCATATGGAAGTACATTGTCCTGATACGTGAAGTCCAACCTAATGACTCAGCCTACGGTGCAGGCAGGAGTATTTTTCAGAAACACTCAGGACCAAATTCAAAGGTAATTACAACGGATTTCTGAAGAGAAACCATGCTAGGAGATACACAAAGACAGTGTAAAATGGATTTTACAACAATGCTTAATTTTCCTAATGCACTGTAAATACTGTAAAATTTCAAAGAGATGAGAATCATGATTCCCTTATTCCACCATTATCTGCAGTCAGCTGCTAGATAATGAACACTGTCCTGCAGAACACAACACTCCCAAAGGCGTAGCTGCCCCTGATTTCCATTATGACCATTGGACATTAAAAATTATGTGATGTTATTAATGTGAAGTAGGCATCATTATTTAAGGAAACATTGTGTATCCATTACTGATATTTTCAAACCAGCAGAGGTTAAACTACGTAGCTGTTCTTCCGCTACCTGCAGTATCTAAGAGAATTTCAGATGAGACTCCACTCATCACTATAGTCCAGATAAAAAATATGCAACCCAATATAGTTAACCTAGGAAAAAAAAAATAAATCAGTTTTATTTCTTGTCTAAAAACAAAATTAATTTGCAGTGCTGAGTTACTAAAAAGAAATCCCACTATACTTTTAACTCAATAGGTTCCCTACTAAAAACTCAACAAAACGAACATAAACTTGAACAAAAATATATCTCAATTTAAGTCTATTCAATATTCTTGTTAAAAATCAAAAGGAAATAAAAATGAGCAAAGAGGTAAGAACAGACTGATGATTCCAGACACAGAACTACCTTTGCTAAGCAGAAAACTAATAATTGTAAAAAAACTAAATACATGGAGTAGTTAAAGTATGGATTTAATGACCCATATGCCCACAGAGGCGAAAACATACAGTATGTGACAAAAGATCAATGGATGTTCATATTTTAGGAGTTTGCTAACTGCACTGGGTAGAGGAGATAAAGGAATGTATGCAAGGGTTGGAAAGTCTGGCCCAATAGATAGGCTGCCCAGCCTGGCAAGAAAATTGAGGCTAGTGAAAAGGTCTATAAGCAGCATATAAGCAGTGTATTGCTTACTGAGCTGGCAATAGCGTTATCGCTGGGGAGATGTGCTTAAATAACTGTAGTAGGCCTTGTTTGGTTTGCTTTCTTATTTTTCCACAAGGAGAAAGCAGCAGTGAATAAACCCAAAAGACTAACGTACTTCAAACAAGTGGGCAGACTTAACAGAATTTAACTCTTGAGTTTAACTCTGAACTGTAAAAATAAACTCAAAGAGCTGTAACGCAAGATGAATTGGCCAAGAAAGGATGCTCAGAATCAGCATAAGTTTCCTTATATTGCAGTTGTGAAGTTCGTCTGCAGGAATGCCTATTTTTAACTTTTCAGGGCTAGACGAGACCCCCTCTTGCTACTACAATCTGGACCCACTAGAATGTTACTGCTCTACTCTTTCTATTCTATTTTTCCAAATTATATTCTGAAGTGATCCATGGCCAGTTTATATCCACTCATTATTATGCCATTAATTATCCTTTTGCTTAAAAAGCTATCATACCTCCCTGAGGGCTGAACTACCAAAGTGTTTTCAGAAAACATTCATATTCTCTTCCAAATTTAATTACTCTTGTGATACAATCCATGTAGTCGCAAGTTAAATTAGTATGTGCACTCAGACTTTTCAGACCCTCTTCTCTGTTTTGCTTGCTGTTGCTCTCCCTGATACATGTAAAATGAAGAAAATTAAAAGAAAAAAATAATATGAATGGAAGAACATACAGAGAGAACTGAATGCCAGAACAGGCTGAGATCCACAACTAAATTCAAAGCCAGATCTGCATAAGTAAAGAATTAGATACAAAGAATGATGCAGGGAGAGATTTCGTGGGAGCAAGCTAACGAGAGTCATCAAAACTGCACCCTTAAGCATAAAATGTTAAAGAAGATTATCTAAGTTTGGTACGGTTTGGAAATTGAGAATTTTGTAAATTCACCCACTCTGAGTGATGGATAAATATCACTGCCCAATGCATTGGTCAGAGCAAAGCTGAATGCCGAAGACAGACCACCACAAAAATTCCCAAAGGTGTGACTGGCACAGAGCATGTACTGAACCAAGGATGCTGCAGCCATCCTAGCATCTGCATCTGTAGCAAGTACAGAACGGAAAGCTGCAATGAAAACTACAGCAAGACCACACAGTAATGGAGTGTTATCTGTAACTTCATTCATATCTTTAAAATAACAGACTTCTTATAACTGGGTAACAGTTATTTTTCCTTTTGACCCCAGATCCTTCCCCTTTGGACACTGTAGCTGACGGTAAACTACTTCCCTCCTCGCACCTTCATCAGAATTGCAATTTGCTATCCTATGATACATTTGAGACAAATACATAAGAGCACCTAGTAGTTTTGGCAATAACATCCTTACTTCAGTCACTGGAGGCACGTCTGTACTTCAGTCAAAGATATGTGTGCACATCATGCATTTGTACATAAATGATGTGAACCTGCCAGGGTACTACTTTATCAGTGTAACACATCACGGAGCTCGGTGTGGGTTACAAAAATCATCTCTCAGACTTGGCCTCAAGTTTAGGAAATTAGCCTATATTTAACCTAGCATGGCTATACTTATTCTAGCATACCCATAACCACACTGCTAGCAACACAAAAGTAGTAATGACTCATCTAAAGCTACTTCGGGTAAGGAAAGCTGCTGACCAAGCAGCAAGTGAAGTGAAATAATACATTTCACCTCAGCCTATTTGTAAGAACACTCAACTTCAGTGGTGTCTAGAAAAAGATTCTCTCATTCTCCTTATCCCGCCTTCTTCCACGTACACACATTTTCTTTCATGCTGCTCCCTGCTGCTGAAGAAAATAAGCTTCCTTTCAGCTTTACCTTCCAAAGGGCAACTCTCACATAATATTGCAGGTCTAGTATATGACTCTTGCAGAACACTGAAAATAGCTGGGATTGTCATTTGCCTTCTACTGCCCACAGCTACTTGCCTGAATGATCCTCCTCTTTGTGTTTTCATAGAATCATAGAATGGTTAGAGTTGGAAGGGACCTCAAGGATCATCCAGTTCCAAACCCCCCTGCCATGGGCAGGGACACCTCCCACCACACCAGGTTGCTCCAAGCCCCATCCAGCCTGGCCTTGAACCCCTCCAGGGATGGGGCAGCCACAGCTTCTCTGGGCAACCTCTTCCAGGGCCTCACCACCCTCACAGCAAAGAATCTCCTCCTAATACCTAATCTAAATCTCCTCTCCTCAGTTTAAAGCCATTAACCCCGTCCTAGTTTTCCAAGACATAAACTTCTTCTCACTTACTTTGCCATTTGCAAAACAAGGAACCAACAGTGGGAAAGGTAGACTTTTCTGCGAACTCAGCAGTAGAGACAGGTAGTGGATATTCCTCCTAGCCCTCCCAACAGACAGCAGTATTTCTGCCACTAACTTCCTGTGATTTTATCACATCTTAAGTACCTTAGGCTTTATGGAATGACACGTTTCCTAGAGAAGAGCGATTACAAGAAGATCTCACTATCACTAAAACAAAATTCACTGAAAAAATCATCATGATATACTGTTGAGTTCTCAGAAACTGAAAGTAAAAGAAAATGAGAAGACTTAAAACCATAGTTTGAATTTCAAAGGCCATTTCACAATGTGCAAGGACTAGGCTCATGATTTTTAAAACTTGTCTTTTTATACTGCTCCTGTTAATATTGTTTTATAGGACCCTCACTTATAAGCAAGGACTTTTTTCCTTGGATAATATATTCTCTTAAAGCCTACACATTCATGATTTTGCACCTTAAAGTTCTTTGACTTCTCCTGCCTGCCAGCTTCATAAAAATTCTGAGAATCTAGACAATCCCTTTGCCACAAATGCAGCAGGAATATTGAGCTTGCAGGACTACCAACTGGTGGATAAACTTCTTTGGTAGCTTCACAACCTAAGGAAGAGAGAGTGGAACTTTCAAATAATTTATTAGACTTCAGTTTGGCTCTTTTCATTTCCCCCCACCTTTTACATATGCTTTGCTTGAGTAATGACCTGAGTTTTCCTGATTTGTTGCCAAAATGACTCAAAAGAATGACACTATGTCAGGCTTCACGTGATGGATGAAGTAGAAATGCGGAAAAAGATACTCAACTGTAAATACTCTGTTAAAGCCCATTAAAATCTGAAGGATTTCTTAAATATTCACATTTCTAGGACAGGCTTTCAATCGATGTCTTTCCCATCTGTTTGTGGGCTTGCACATCACAGGAGTTTGCGTGTCAAAATAAGAATCATTCGATTATGTTAGTGGATTTTGATAAATTGGTTAATTACAACACAATCTAATATAACAGTGATCGCTTTATGAAAAACAAAGAACTCTCTCAGGATTATTATTCAAAGTGCAATATGCTTCTTGGAATGATAAATAATAATGAGGAACCTGTGTTGAATTTTTTTTTATTTATATTAATTATTTGCTTCTGAAAAACAAAATTTAGTAAAATCTAAAGATAGTCTGGCTATGTGAAGAGATAGATAATAAACATGGGAAATTTAGCCCCATTATGCATATTGTATGTGGATTTTTCCATCATAGTTACTCTTTGGAAACTAATTTTTAAGACTGACTAAGGTGGCATGGGACAAGAAATGTAACTCCGTGTATTTTCCATGAGAAAGCAACTTTTTCATGGCTGATGTTGCAACATTAGAATTTGATTAAGGTTGTTCTTAATTATTAAAAAAAATAAAATAAAAAAAAATTAAAATCAAACCAACAGACTCAGCACAAACCATTTCACAAATGCCAAAATCCATACAGGAGGATGTGGTAAGCACTTTCTGAGAACCATGTCCCGTAGTTAAGCAGCATGGTGTATGGTGGATTATTTCCACCGTAATTTTATTAGTGCAACAGAATTCGAAGTTATCGGTTCAGGAGTAAAGTAGCCAAATCTCTGGTCTTAGTGTTGGGTTTTTTAGGCTTGTAGAGATCTCTTAGAGTGCTTAGCCTGGACATATGTGATAGCAGCAGAGATCTTTCTTTTAGCATCAGAGAGCTTATGCATCTAGAAGCTGAGATACTTATTTTAGATTTTCCCTCATATAACATCTTCAATGGCCCTTGCAGGTTTGACTATTTAGTACCAATAACATTTTTTCCTGCAACTCCTATAATATCACTCCTCTTCCCTTTGGAAGCAGGACAGGAGGGAGTCCAGACACATGAGAAGGAGTGACAACCAACATTTCCTCATAAGCAAGGTGCAGAAGAACCCCACTAGATTTGCTCTACCAGAGATCTGCCCTTTGCAGTGACAACCTTTTAACATGTCCGATTTGGAGACCAAAATCTGGTTCTACAAAACTTTTAAAATTAGTTCAATGGTTCTGTAACACACTGAAGAGAAAGATACAGTATTTTTAACTTTTATTTGAACTGAAATGAATAAGAACTTTATTTTCAGTGCCTGATCACAGGAATAGCCATAGAACTCACCTGGTCAAAGCATACACATCTTACGCTACTGAAAATTGCTGGTTTATATGTGGAAAAATATACGTGCTATACTCCTTGAGGCAGCAGTACTCCCAAGCTAACTTCCATAATAAAAACAATCAATCAGACCGTAAAGATCAGGGAACTGCAGTTCTTAGTCAATTTTTATACCATGAACCAGCTCTTTGCCATTCAAAAATTTCAAACCCTGTGAAATAAAGTTTTTAAGTTGTCAGGGTGAGTCCCAAAGGATCTAGTGACAACTGGTGAGATTCTAGAAAAGAGCTTTCTGATCCCTATGCCTTCCCCACCACCTCCCTTTTACAATAAATGAATATGGAATAAATGGAGAATAGCATTTCCAGAGGCAGACAGCGAGCGCTGACAGCACTGACAAGCACCAGACAGGCATCACCGACATGGTGTGAGCCACGGTGAATGCTCAGAGGAAAGGACCTTGCTACGTGCATGGACCTCTTGCTGCTGCGCTGAGATAATCTGCAGGGTAACTTTCAAATAACTGGGTTAAACAAAAAGTTGTATCATGGCATCTCTCAGAAAATAGTCAGATTCCGATTCTCAATGGATTTAATTTGGCCAGAGCCACTGGCTTCAGGACAGGAAGTGTTGGCACCACATTCTTTCTGGGTTCTTCTCTGTCATCTACATCGGACCCTCAATTTCTACCGTTTCCAGTCTGAACAGAGGGTCCATGGCAGCTACCAAGGTGCTTAACAACTGTAAACAATATAACACTAAATGAAGTTTCCTATGAGACTACTCTGGTTTTGAGTGCAACCTAGACCAAATAGCTACTTTGGGCATCCGTATGCCTAGATGTGTGAATTACTCAACAGAATTGGCAGCAAAATGAACCTACTGCACTGTTTCAGATCCCTTTGGTAGTTCAGGGTGCTGGTTAACCAGAACTTTAAGTTAGTAAAATTTCATGTTTTCTTAGGATTGTGGGTATCTACGTGCCTGGTAAAACTTACAAATGACAAAACCAGATTTGAGCTGAAATTTTTGATCTAAACTGAACTTCAGCTATTGCATGCGATGATTTGATTCTGTTTTGCTCTGTTACAAGGATGTCAACGATACACAGAAAATTTAGGAAACTAATGAAGAATACAATTTCATTTAAATTATGATTTTGTTCCTTAATTTTATAGCTGCTACATTTTGCTCATCACTTTCTATAACAATGCGTATCAATTATTTTTTTTTTAATCTATAATGAATTCCACAAAAGACAGTACCAGGAGATAATTCTTCTTAGCAAGATCTGGGTGATATAACTGAACAGATAAATGTACTTTCCATAATTAAATTGAAAGAAAAATGAAAAACTTCCTCTTGTACATGTAAAATGAAATCCATGAAAGAGCTAACCAAGGTGCTATTAACATAAAAGTAACATTAGTACCCAATTTCACTTTATTTTTTTCTGTTTATCATTTAAAACAGATTTCCAACACGTTATAGAATTCTTGCGAGCTTGTTGGAATTTTCCTCTGTTAGAAGGTGATGAGGATATATCCTTATGGCTGTTTTAACAACAGTTCCGCAGAAGCTGAATTAACTTTAAGAAACTCCAGAGCTATGTGTTTAATATAGCAATTGTTTAGGGGGAAAGAAAAGAAAATTAAGAACAAATCCACCACTATTGAGCCTTTAGTTAGCACTGTGTAATTCCTTTTGCCACTTGTACTTTTATATTCCATGTTGGTGCTGAAAGCGTTCTGAGGACATAATCTAAGGCACACCATATTGGGCATCAGACTATTTCCATAAAAATAAAGCATACTTTAAAAGGTAAAAATAGCTAAGCTATTTACTCCAGTTGTTTGTACATGGCAAATGCCTGTACATAAACAAAGCTTATTTTCTCTGAATATTTGTCATCTGGAATTTTAACACCGTACGTGAGAAAACTTGTAAGGAAGTCAAAGTAACTGAGAAATAAGCGAGTACAGCTGTGTTAACAAACCGAAGCGGAATAAAACCATCCATAAAGCAAGGGGGAAAAGAACCAGTAAAAACAGGAGATAATAAACACACCCATTATTTCCTACCTTCCTGCAGAGCTAGCAATATAAGATACAACAAATATAAAAAATAAATAACCAATATTGTATCTAAAACAGGTTATTTGCCAAAGCCTCTATTCAACATTGACTTAATTTAATTCCTCTCCCTACCTGAACCTGCTTTGGTGTAGTGTTACCTTTTAAATTTAACAGCTCTTCCCTTGGTACAACCCCTTTTCTGATCACTCTTACACAGAATCAAGGAACTTTAGTAGCACAAAGTCATCCCTGAAAATCCAGGAAATCAATCCTATTTCGAAAAAAACCCAAAGTTTTCCACCAACATGCTGCATTCCCCTACCAAGCTCACTACTTACAAAAATATGAGTTACAATAGTTCTGAGTTGCTGTTACGGGAATGGCTAGGGAGACCTGAGGATGAAAATACCTGAAGAAGCCTTCAGAAAATAAAAGAGATACTTATTCTTTGTACAAAAGAAAAAACAACTTAGGATATTGCATCTAGCTGCAGAGCATCTATTGCAGCGTTGGAGCAGGATGACATAACCACATCTTTCTTGTGGGATACTTACTGCTTCTGCGGGGGTTTTTAATCATTACTTAAAAGTGCCAAACCTTGTTCTAATTATGAAATAGCCTTATGGAGACTGATGATCACTAACAACTAAAACACCAACAACATTTCTTTCCGTAATTGGCAACTCATTTCTAATTGCAAAAGTACAGTAAGTGAATATAAATACTTTAATGCACAACTGGATGTAAGTAATGATTCTTGAAACACACAGACTACATTTCCCCCTTGGAAGAGAGGGAATTCAAACTATTGATGCAAGCACTGCTCAAGGTTTGGTAGAAACAGTTTCTTCACTGAAGCCAGGCAAAGGCCCACAAACTCCGAGTCAGGATTTCATCCCAAAGACTTGAAATCATTACTAACTGGCGGTTCTAAAACCACAGTCAACGTGTATTTGTCTGAGATCTAGAAACACTTATTTCTGGTCTTCTAACATTTTGATCTCTACCAGTGAAAAAACAAGGAATGGGTGTGATTTGTGGCATCCCATATGTTTCAGGGACACCAGTGAAGGTAAAGAAGGAAGAGCTGTGCTATGCCTAGTTCTGTGCCTTTGGAGGATGCTTCAGTACATGAAGGTCATTCCCCTGGGACCAGAAATTCCTGCATAGCATACAGCAAATCTGATCAAACACATCCCTTGCTGCCAACACTACAGAAACCAGCCTAGAACCCCTAAGCATGCTCCAGCACATTATTCTTGCCGAGATTCACTACTGCAAATACAAGCTTTGTGTTGCAAATTACAGATCCTAGAGACACGGGATCTGATGTGACTGTTTTCACAGGTAATTAAGTACCTACACCAGAATATAAAGAATGTTATTCTGTTCTAGAAATCTGCACGCTAGTGCTGTGCTAAAGCTGATTCTACTTGGCATTTGGTTTTAATGCATGTGCTAGTATGCATTAAAAGAGCTGTTTACAAAGCTACAAAAGATTAATGAATGAAACCCTCATTGATGAGGGCATATATTTTGACATTGCATGGTTTTAAATCAGCAAAAAGAAAAACAAATTTATTTTTGCTTTTTTAAAAGAATGGATCCTTCAAATGTTGCATATACATACATATCTTGGGAAAGACCTTCATGCCTCTGAATATGTTTTTCTTTATTAAGTAAATAGCGTACAAAGCAGATGTGTAGCATTTCCAGTATTTTTCCCCAGTGAAACTGTTCTATAAAATCCTGCTAGGCGTTAGAATAAACTGTATGTTAGAGAGGCTGCTTCACAGCAAGGGAATTGAGATTTTCCCCCTACCCCCCCCAATTAACGCTCAAGCGTTTTGAAGACAGTATCATCTGCCATTCAGCTTATACAATCCAAAGGACTTCAGTTGCTCTGTGTCACCCAACTGCTCATGTGCTGCTGCTTCGGCAGCATTTGAAAACGAAGAGAAACAATGTACAAATATGCCTGAAGGGACTCACCTTATTTTCCAAGACCAAAGTGAAGACAGAGCTCGCAATATACAACTAGAAAATGCTTTTGTTTTTCCTGTATCTGTTTTTGCAGCTAAGAGTAACCACTTCTGTGAACTAACCTGAAAACAACCTAGACAATGCAGACTGTACACGGTGCCATTTCAAGGAAGCACTTTGATAGAAATTGCTTTTAGTTCTGTCAATGTCAGTAGAAAATGCCAAAGTACACATCACAGTTGCACATGACTGCACTAAGAAAAAAAAAACCAAAACCCAGTATGGGCCAAGCTGGCTTACAAGAGCTGCATTGCTCATCTGCAAACTGGAATTCATCCTTTGGGCTAGGTGCCATTCTGTGTCATTGATGCAAACCTGGAGGTCAGCAGAAGCACTATGAATTTACAATGGCATGACTGAAAACAGAATCCTTCCTCTAGCACTTAAGTTTTATGCAGCATAAAATATGTATGGATGCTTGACAACTTTTCCTTTCATTATATACAAAAGTGACTCTCTCTTCTCTCTGAAATAACACTGTCAAACCAAGAGGGACTGCCAGAAACCTGTCACAGATAATAATCTATTTGCCCAGGTTCCTGAATAGCAATGAAAAAGAAGATATTGCGTGTCAGCTCCTGGCACATAAATTAAAGTTCCATGCATGTAATTAGGTCGTGTCTCCCCCCTCAAAAGAATCATGTTTTATATTGCAATGACTTTTAATTATTTTTCTGTAAGTAATTGGTTAGAGGTATTGTGGGACACCTACCCAAGGATTACTGATAAATAAGATTAAAACTTCAAAATGGAAAAAATCTTTGCAAACTCAAAGGAGTTTCAAGGACATTTGCACTAGAAAGAGTATTCCTTGTTTTACTCCAAATGCAAATGCTGCAAAATCCCACTTTAAAAGTAAAGAAAAATCTCCTTTTTTTTTCTTCTGGAGAAGCCAAAAAGCGAGAGAGCACTGGCAGCTTGAATTTACATAGTTGAGAGCTTCATCCCACAGTGGTTATGCACAGCGTTACGTGTGCCCTTTGGATGAAGCGTTATTACATAGTAAATGTAAGCAATAATATTTTACAAAGGAAGGTTTGAGATCTTTGATTCCCCAGGCTGTCTCTAAATGTGGTTTGGTTTTTTTTAAAGCGTACAGAAAATAAATGCACTATGTTCATACTGTAAGTGGAGATTGGGTCTCCAGAATTCACTCCCTCATGTCCAACATTTGCTGTCCACTGCTGGGAGTACACAGCTTCTGCTGATAGAACTAGCTCAGTATAATTCTTGCATATCTTATATCCGTATCGGGATTAATACTGGTTCTCTAGTATTGCTGTTAATTATTTAGTCTTGTTCTATTGAACCTATTTTCATTACAACCCTCTTCTTTCTTTGCGTTCCCCGATTCCCCTTTCCTGGGTGGGGAAGGGTCATCGGGTGATAGAATAATTGTCTGAACGACAATAAATTGTTAAGGGTTTTCTCAAAACATAACACCAAGCAAGTAAACTGGGGTAAACTGGGGCAAGCTAGTAAACTGGGGTAAAGAAAATAATATTTCTGATACTCAGCCTTTCAGGTATTAGAAAACATTCTATCTTATCAGATATTAGAAAACATTCCCTCCATATCCTCCATATTCCCTCCATATCCCTTTATATAATACAAATAACGGTATCCTGAAGATACTGCTGTCAGGACGTATGTAAACACAACAAATAGAACCACAGGTCCTGTCTCTATTGTATCCTTTTGTTTATCTGTTACTACTCTAAAAAAAATAATAATGAAAAGCCCACATTCAACTCCATCAGCACACGTAAGTTGCGCAGACTAGGAAACACAAACTAAAGTACATTTGGCCTTTCCAACGTTACCTTCTTACTGATTGAAGAAGTAATGCTGGTTTTAACTGAACATCCTTGGCTTGCTGAAAAATCCTTAAAGAGATGTCTTCTTGAGCTATTTTGTATTCAACAGAAATGTGCAGAGGACCCACTGTAAAAACCTAGGTTCTTCAGGTAAGTACAAAATATTGGGGACTTCTGTAGCATTGAGTGCTAAGGAGCTTATCTTTCATCCATCAACATCAAAAGCAAAATTTTCACTGACTTCACTGGAATCAGGGTGGCAATAACTTATGTGGATGGAATAAGCAAAGGCAATGTGGAAAGCAATTAACATTGATTTCCCTTCCTGTCACTTACTGAATTAAAAAAGAATTAAAAGTGTAAATTTCCAACTAGTTCTGCCTAGCTCTACTCACATAATTTACAATCCTTCTAGTGGAAAGTTAAAATTACCATTTAACTATTGACTATTGCACTTTCTTCCAGAATGAAATTCAGTGCAACACAGCAAGTGCTCAAGCAGTAGTTGTACAAAGCCTTATTCCATATTTCACTGCTAAAATAGAAAATGACCTGCAAAGGTCTCTTCTAACTCTGTTCTACACCCCTGCGGGAAACGAGGCCAAAGCAAGTAAACTGAACTTTAGCCTCCTGTATAAATTTAGAAAGATTGCCAGTGAGGACAGCCTGCTTTCTTGCTTCTCAGAATCTTCCATGCTTGCAAGGCACCAGTACAACCAACAGGGCTACCTTTCAGTATCTGAAAGTGGTACCATCTATGTTTTAGAATGCACAGCTTGTGCTTGGTAGGGAACACTCCAGTGAGAATCAGTGACTGACGGAGCAGAATCCATGAAGAAATGAACTCATCAGTTTTCTCAGATGAAAAAGTCCGCAATCAAGAACTATTTCTTCCTCTGACTGGTTTGAGAGCCTACTGTACTGAGCAAGATGCAAAACCAGACTGCAGGAAAAACATGTAGACGGAAGAATAATAACTACCATAAGCATGTCTGTCTCTCAGTTCTGTGGAATTAAAAACCCACAAATATCTATTCATGTAGCTGTATTCACTGCTTAAAGTCATTACCCAAAAATAAACATACAAAGAGAAAGAGAGAGGCAAACCTGGCTATCTGAGAAGAAAATAATTCTCTAATATTCAGGCTCTTCTGATGCTAAGTCACCATGCTGTCTTTCGTGGCCAGAATTTGTCTCCCATGTCAATCACGTTGACAAGTGGCTCCCAGGAACCTGCCTCCACTTCCAAACGTTCAGTGTATAACTGTGTATCGGTAAGATGGAAAAGACCTGGTGGGAAATGTTATCTTCCTACCAGAAATGCACTTTTATTCTGTGTACACACGTTCCCTATTTAAACCTTCATTTAGCAAGAGAGGCAAAAATACTTCTCGATTCCCATGTAAAACACCCCTGGGAATCCTCAGTGGAAGAGTACCACTTTAGATCTGTCAGACAGAGACATTTTATTACCTGAAGGATGTTATCTTAACCTGAGGTCTAAAATATAAATGAACTGCAATTCAGATGGCTTGAGCTGTAGCAGAAAGACAGAAGGGTGGAAAGCTTCCCAGAGAGATTCCACGGGGAGAAATCTGATTTATTTAATACGGATAAATATGACAAAAAGATATTCATATCCCAACTTTTAATAAGTTTACAGTTGACAGGAGAAAGTGAAGAGAGCCTTGAGCAGCAGCTAATTTGCAGAACAAGATGTTAACTAGGCGAGTTGGAAGAGGAAAAAAGAATCTCCAAGCAGATGAACTCAATTTAATGACAGAAGATTTTGGACACCGAACACTTCTGTTAAAATAGTATGGGCCAAAGGAGGCGATGTCCTTTTTCAGTGACTTGTCATTTTTATTGTGGGGTAAAATCCAAGGGATCTTCGTTGAGCCTCTAGTATTTAAGTTGAGCAGAGAATGTTTAGATATGAAAGGTCAGAGCTGTTCATGAAAAGACAACAAGTGGGAAAGTAAACAGAGGATAAATCGAGAGATAATTTTGGAACTTGCTGCTGTGAAAACTTTCCCTTTTCTCAAGAGGCAGAGAAGTTCATTTCGATATTGAAACAGGGATTCAGGGTTTGCTGCCAAGAACATCAGAAAGCCATTAGATGATTCCTTCAGGGGTGTTATTTTGAATGTTTCTTCAAGCAAAGCAACGTTCTTCATGTTTGTTAATGGGTTACCAGTTTTTCCCCCATGTTGAAAGTTTTGGAAAAGTTTGGGTTTGTTTAGAAGGAATATGGGTCAAGTTCATGAAGTAGGTAGATATAACCAAGTGGAAGAAAAGAAGGCAACTGGGTGGAGACTGTGGCTTAATCCTGAATGGAACAGTATTTGCGTATGTCTTTGAAAAAAGTTTGGTAACAGTTTTTCTGGCAGAGGTGCGGGAGTATGACAGTTTCCAGTTGTTGATTTCCTCTACGTTCAAGAAAGACGACATTGGCTTGTTAAAGCTTGCATATAAGCACAATATCATCAACGGTTTAGTCTCCCAATTGCAAGATCACAAATTACAAGTAGGTTCTTAGGGTAAACCGGTAGCATATACTAAAATTAAATGACTTTTAAAACTGTAGCAGTATGTCAGAAGCCTTCGGTATGCAAAACTACATTAGAAATCTGCTTTTAAAAAGTTCTTAAAGAACATGAGAACACTTATTCCTTCCATCTTCTCAGCCTAGCGTTGCTACCATCAATCCCTTGGGTAAACCGAGCAACTGCCAGAAAGTTTGCCTGAATCCCATGCTATGATGCCAAAGGCAGAATTTAGTCGAAAACTATATAGAGCAGGAAAGATAAATCTCTTGACTGTTTTCTGTGATTCTCTCCTACTATTAATCCCTATGCTGGACATACACAAGCATAAAGATATTAATCACAGTTTACTCTGCAGAGAGAAAGTCAATAGGATATTTAACTCTTGATTTATACACAAGCTTTAAGTATTTCACCTGTGTAATTCTGCACAGTCAGTAGCTTATTTCTTCTAATTAAATCTTTATTTCAGCTCTCAGTGGGCCCGATTTTCCTCTTACTAACAGCAAGTTTATTAATATAACTCTCATCAATCAAATGGTGGTAGTGTCTAAATAAGATTAACGTAAGAAAAAGCAAAGTCAAATCCATTGACTTGGTACGACAGTTTTGCCAGTGTGTTCACAGCTAAACAGTGTTTGCTGGATGCTTAACAGAATGCTGGGCAGGGAAGGGAAGAAATTTTGTATTGTTTAGGGACCTGTTTTGAAAGAACAGCTGGCAAGATGATGAAAAAAAGGAAAAAACCTGCCTGGTAAGCAAAACCAGGCAGTAAGTACAACCACAAGGACTAATCATCTTTGTCCCTTTCATAGGTACTACAAACTGAAAGCTAACCTGCTTATAAAATAAACTGCTACACTCAAAACTGTGTTGTGGGCAAAAGAGTATACACCTTATTGACATAGTTTAAAAAAAAAAAAAAAGTATTGTTTTTTACCAGCTCTTTCTTGCCTCTACCATTCACTAAGCTGAAGCCCACAACAGGTCAAGGGCTAGTAGGCTGGCCACTGAAAAGCAAGCTACAGCCAGGTCAAAGTAAAACCTCAGATTCTGCTTTGCCAGGTCAGCATGAAGCCTGTTGCCTTTTACCAGTAATGCAGAAATCATACGTACTGGACTACGATATATGTAATCATCCCTGATTCTTTTCAGCAGCTATAAAATAAATAGGAAATTTCCATAACACAGACACATTTAAATGCTCTAATCAGATGGACAGAGATGCAGCTGAGGTTTGAAAGTGATCAAAGGAATGAAAGGAACAGCAAGGTAAACATTATCTAGCATTGTTAAAGAAGAAAAACAAATCAATTTTTTTCAAAACAAGAAGTGATCTATAGAAAGTTATTTAGGAAATGCTAATGGTAACATCAACTACCTGTGATTTTTTAAAAGTATCAACAATAGAATGAAAGAGGAAATTAAGGCATGACAGACAGTAGGAACGTCTCATAATTAAACTAAAGATAATTCTGAACTCCCTCCAGATATACAAAAACATTTTAATAATGAAAATCAATTCTTTTTATTTTCCACATTCCAAGAACAAAGTACTAGGATAATTTATTATTCCAATAAAGAAGATTAATTAAGAAAGTGGAAGAAGTTCACAAAGAATTTAATATAGTGCTATCTCCAGTGGCCAGGACATGCAGTTAAATAAATGAAGAACCAAATAATTCCATTTTGGAAGACCAAAAGTTAACATCAAATATATCTAAAAGCTTTTACTGTGATCTGTTAACCCTGTAAAAAAAACTATTCCTGACAAAACCAGAACAGACAACTGAGGAGAGCAGAGAAGGATCTGAGAACAGAATGCTGATGGCAACTCTCAGTTTCTGTGATTTTAAATGCAAAGCGATGTCTGCTTCCTGATTCCCATGAACTGCCAACTATTGATCCAAATATTTTTACACAGCGTGTTATGGAAATCTCTGGTAGTCACTGTATGTACACAGATGTTAAACATTTTGCCTTTATGCTTTCAATTTACCACCTATAACACTATATATAAAGTGTAACACTATATAGAGTTACACTTTAAGCCTAATCTTGTACCTTTTACACCGTATTTTCCAACCCACTCCTTAGTAATGTACAGAGAGCTCTGGTAATTCTCCAGCGTGACTCTACAGCGTACTTACAGAATGCCACAGTATTTTGGTTTTTAAACAAATGGATTATTTTTTTAATGAGAGCTTCATAATTTTTAGGAAGTAGCAGAACAGCCTAGAGAGTAGTACTAGGCTACTCTCAACATGACAGTACCCTCCCCTCCTGAAACCAAAGATTTTTGCAGAGGAGACTGAAAGACAGAAGGAAGAAAGCCTAAAAGGAAGTGATGCTGCTTCATAGATAAGGGGCGATACGTTTTCTGTGTTTCAAGACAGAATATTTGAGTCTTCTTTTCTAATCTAACAACTGTTTCACTGTTCTTCTACCTCTTACTCAATGAAACATACAATAAAGAATTTATGTAGTTGCAATTTAAATTCTTGTAAAACAATTGTTCTGATTTTTAGCTCCATAATGCTTTTAAACAACACCAACAAAACTGATACCAATTATAAAAACCCACTTACCTGATGAGATGTCTATTCGATTCTTCTTCACGAGGGTGACGTTGATATGGACGCTGACTTTGCCCTCATTTATGTCAATCTCAACATTGCCCAGGTCATCTGCGAAGTTGCTGAAGACAAGAAGTCCACTGGGGTTCCACGTTCGGAAAAGGAAACTGACTGAAAACAGATCCTGACTTGGACGACCCGGAACCTCAAGGTAACTGGTGGCATTGAAAAAGACAGGCACTGTATGTGGCTCCACACAAGAAAAACTTAAGTTTCCCTAAGTAAAACAAACAAACAAAAAGCAAAACGGTAAGGCCCCTCTACATTCAAAGCTACCTCCAAAAAGCGTTCTAGGTTTCTTTCAAGATAGAGACTACTGTGATTAATGCAAGCTGCATATATCAATGTGTAATTCATATTATCTTTATTGCAACTATGACAATGTTGTTGCTGATGTTTCTGTTTTGCCTAGCAGTGGCTCCATTATGTCTTTACTGTACACACACTCAATGAGAGACAGTTTTTGCCCTGAAGAGTTATGGTCTAACCAAGACAAAGCTTAGACCAAAGCATTAATATTCCCAGTTCAAAGTTGAAGAAATGAATCACAGGGAAAACTGGGATGGTTCATGGTCACCAAAGAAGCCTATAATGGAGCATTAATGCAGGCTTTTATAAAAAATATATCTTTTGAAATACCCTTATATCAATGTGTCAATCAATACAATACAGGAGATTGTGAAAGAAAGATATATAATACCTCATGAAGAGCTTAGCCTCCCTGTTATGCTTTCTGCTGAATAATACTAAATAAGCTAATACTTCATTTCATGAACCAGAAGGATTTGGAGTAGGTAATCATGAACAACACTTAATATTTGTAGTCAATAATTTTCTTTGTAAAAGAAAATGCAGTTTCACATTTTAAAATTTTACTCTCTGGGATACAAAGAAAAATCCAGTCAACTTATTGTTTTCCAAGGCTTTAAGTTGTATCTTTAAACAAGACTAGAATTAGGGACGGGAATTTTTCATTCTGGTTCTCATGCAATTTCTCTTGAAAGGCCACAATGGCAGAATGTATTACAATGTTTTACCTTAGAAATCATAAATTATTTGTAGCAAACACGGTCCAGAATTGACTTTTTTAATACATGAAGGCAAATACAAAAGGAAAAACTTTCTATGCCGAAGAATTCCTCTAATATGTGGTAACGTGGATCCTGTTCTATAGTTAGGTTTTCTGAAGCATTGTGGCAGATGGATACTCTGCAGCAATTTCAGTTTGTTTTGGCAAGGAAGAATTTTATCTGATTCACTATGGAAATTACTTCTATGATCAAGGTAGCAATTCCTTTGATATTTATTTGCATGTAAATATATATATATATATA
>VZRU01002899.1:0-18309 GCA_013398155.1 Pedionomus torquatus | reverse complement strand
CCTTTTCGGGGCACCTTCAAGCCCCTCCTGGATGCAGTCCTGAGGGATGTGCTCTGGCAACCCTGCTTTAGCAGAGGAGTTGGATGGGATGATCTCTAGAGGTCCCTTCCAACTTTGACATTTCCCTGATTCTGTGCTAACACATGCTGGCAAATCACACTCCTGTGGCTTAAGACATTACTGCCCTACATACTACCACACCACCATTTTGCTGAAGGTTACTAATTCTGTTGGTTAAAAAAAAAAAAAAACAAAAACAGGTTTCATGCACATCCATGAGTCTCAGTTTCTTCAANCTTGAAACTAAGTCACTGGGTTTCACTGGGCAAAATAAACATCCTTGTCCATTGACTTTGGTGACCCACTCTCAGGCAGAGGAAGAGTAACACAATAAACCATTACTTTGGTTTACTAAATAATGTGTGTCATAGGGCCTATTCCTGTTTATCAGCCTTGTGATTTAAGAACATCTCCAGCAAGCACATATATGGAAGTTACAATAGCTTATAAAGACAGACTGAAGAATATGAAGAAACTGGAAATGAATGGGTTAGTACTGCAATTAAAATAGTTAAAAACAGACAACTGCTATAGGAAGATGTGCTTTCCTCCTTGTCTTCTGCTCATAATGATCTTTAGAAAAAGAGAAGGAGAAAATGCTAGTAGAAATAATTACTATTCAATGTAAATAATGGAGAGAATAATTTACTCTTCGCATGTCTATCAACTAAGGAAAGTTAGATGAAATTTTTTTCTAAAACTGTTTTGTTTGAAGAGATAAAAAGTAATACCCAAAGTCAGAAAAATGTGGAGTTTTTCACAGAATCACAGAATTGTTACAGCTGGAAAGGACCCCTGAGATCACAGAGTCCAACCATACACAAAACCACAACCTACTCCCTACAATCTCAGCCACTAGAGCATGCCCTCAAGTGGCACATCTACACGTTTCTTGAATACCTCCACCACCTCCCTGGGCAGGTCATTCCAGTGCCTGATTTCTCTCTCAGCCAAGTAATTCTTCCTAATATCTAATCAGAACCTCCCCTGCAGATCATTTTCTCTCTATCTCACACTGAGTAAAAAGGAAGGAATGGAATAGGGAAAAAAAAATCTATAGAAAGGGAATGAATACTATTTCTGATTAAATGATGTGGTTTACCATGTTACTGGGGAAAAAAGAATGTAATATTTGACTTAAAATGTTTGTGAGAGTTAAAAAGACAGAAAACCAAACAATCAAAGCTTACCTAAATTTAAACTTAGAACAAGTTTTGCTTTCTTCAGTTCCAAGGTGATATAGTCTCCTTGCTGTCCTTCTCCGTGGAAGATTACACCTTCGCTTTCAGAGGTCTTAAATTTCAGAGAGATGACATCTTTCAGTGTTTTCATTTTCTTGTTCCTGAATCTGTATGGTAACACTACATGGCCATCAAAATTGATAACATCAGCCCCTAAAGGAAAAAGCAAATAACATTGTTGATGAGTGATTATATATTCTTTCCTGTGGCCACTGGGAAAAGAGAAATACCTTATAAAGACTGTACCTGATCAGAATAAAACATGTGCAAGTGTGATATGCATTGTAAATAGAGTGAGCATAATTTAGTATTATAAAAACTAGGAACCAGTCAGGACATAAATTTAATCCACAGGAAGCCAAAAAAGCAGCTTGGGGGGACAGATACAACAACTGTACTCAACATCTTTTGATTTCTCTCAAACACAGCTGTGCTATGCACATTTTCCTAATTACAGCTGAAAATGAAAGACAGACTTCTGAGTGATCATTAATAATTCCTTTGATACTTCTTTAAAAACTAGTATAGGTATCTGTGAGGACTGTAAACAGTAGTTTAAACATGAACTCAAAGAAACTGCCTATCAATATGTAAACCATAGGTATAAGCCTCTTCTAGTTCCATTTTATATCAAAATCTTGGGTAAATTTTGACCTCAACTAATTTTTTTTTTTAAAAAAAAAGCTCTGTCATTTGGTCTAATTTTTGTTCCACGTTTGGCTTTACTCAATAGGAGAAGAAAATTCAGGGACGCAATCATAGCCTTTTAAAGTCAATCAAACACTCATACAAATGTTCCACAATGACACAACGAAATTTCATGTTGTCTTATTTTCATGATTTAATCTCTAAAGAATGAGCCCCAATTTTTCTACACTTTTCTGGAGGCTAGATCCACAGTAACAACAGTCGCAGAGCTTGATTCCATCCAATAGACGTGCCTCTGCTGAGTAGTGAATCTTGTCATTTCAGCGGAGCTCAATGAAAGACTGTCTAGAGATACTCATCTCTAAAAATGTAGATAGACTTAAGAAATCTCCTTTGGAAACTGCTCAACCTATGATCAACCACTAGTGTCTTAGCTACTACTCGCATGAGCATTTCATCCTCAATATTCGCTACCAACAATTTAAGTAGTCACTACACAAAATTCTTAAGAAGTAATTAATTAAAAAAATCGTTTTTTTTAAAGGAAAAAGTATTTCCCACTCACATTGTTCAAAAACACTCACATTTCTTATTGATATTTATACCAATCATTTCATGCTCTGAATAAAATGAAGGCTGGCATTTTATCATATATTCTTCAACATCTGATTTTTGCCAGCTTCTGTGGAATGCCCTTTGGTGACTGCTTGCAACTTTTTAAAATTCTAACTTGTTTTTGCTATTATAGCAGTAAGCAATTTAGATTTTTCATACCTCCTCAAAACACAGTAGCAAATCTACCCCGGTTGTGTAATTAACATAGAAGAATCTTTTAAATCTCCACTAAAGCACTTTGTACATTAAGCCTAACTAACTTTGAATTACTATAGCCTACATTAGCTGATTATGCTAAAACCTGTTGCCTTTGTTCTTACAACGTATGTCAAACCCATTTTAAAAAGATTACTTTCAACTAATGTCTGACATTTATCTTGAGAATTTAGAAATCACCAAAATGGTTTACTGAGTCAATTTTTACTAATGACACAGAAACCCAGAATTTATCTTTACATCATTCAGCAAAGCAAGTTTTCAAACAGAAAGATCAACACATTATGCGTCCGTCATGGAGGATTTTCCCCACAAATCACTAGCATAATAAAGAGTTCTCTGCTACTTCCAGGTTAATTTTTTTTTATTATTATTTGTTTGCTGACGCAATGATTTGCTGCATGCTGAAGTGTAAGATATCCATTTCTGGTTGATATAACCATTTGTCCTCTGCACACCTTTAATAAATCCGTATGTATAATCACACGACGGTCATTATCCTCAGTTGACACAAACTGCTGACTCTCTAGGGATTATTGTAAAATACAGAAGTTAAGAACTTTGCAACCTTGCAGAAACTGTGTTTACAGCTCCTCAGACCAGTAACAGAAGAAGCATGACAGTAGAGAGTTGTCCACCTCATTTATTCTGAAGACAAAATTACGGATGTTGGTACAGCATCATCAGAGCTTGTGATTTCACCTTCACGATGCTGCTGCTTTTTCAGCTTAAGAGTTTGAAAGCTTGTTCCCTGCAAATCAGCATCAAGTATATGTATTTCTGGGTCTACCTGAGATCAAAATGTAGTAGTTATGTAATAAAACCTAATAAATCTCGTACGCACTCATATTCACACATCAGCTCAGATACAAAGGCCACTAGTATTAATGGAAGGAGCATTAAACATGTCGAAAAGAGCTGTGTAATACCTGGAATGTAAATCTGATCAGTCCTTTTCAAGTTAGATCAGAAAAAAAGTCATAGAGCTAAAGTTTCTGTCTCTGCTCACACACACAAAGACTCCACAATATTCTTCCTATGGGAGTCAAAGACAAAGAGGACCAAGGATGTAGATTCTATAAAGCAAGTTTCATCATGCCTCGACAAGGCACTATCCCTCTCCTTTCTAAAAGATTAAAAGGTATATGCAATGAATTTCTGTTTTCACTAGTTTTTTAACATACCTGAATCAGCAGCAGCGGACTGTCATCAAACAGATGGGCAACAGTCAATGTAGTCAATGAAGGATTTGAAAGCTCTTTCCAATAGCCAAGCTTTATTTATATATATACATATGTATATACTTTTAAAAATTATTTATATATTACTATTATTTTGAATGCATAGATTTCTTCATGGATCACATTGATCCATTCCCATGTTTGTGGAAAGGAGGTCAAAGGGAATAATTTTTTATTTCTGCATTTTTAATTTTAGCCACCTCTGTAAATTATATAGAACCACGCGCCGAGTCCACCATAGCATTCTCTCATCCTTTATTACCAGGCTAGAAATAACCTGTGATATGTATACCTTCCATCCCTGCCATTACTGGTATCAGGTATCTGGAAGCACCAGTTCTAAACTCTTCTTGCCAATAGAAGCAAGAGAGACAGGTAGACAAAGACATTATTTGCACAATAATGCAGTCTCTGTTCACTTCTGCTTAGACAACAAACTAAGACATTTGGACCCAAAGGGGGCAGATTTGCGGTTAGCAGCTGACCTCTGCAACGAAACTGTTTACAACCACGTTACTTGAACCTACCCCCAAATCCTCCTAAACATGCAAAGACTCTTCATGAAATGATAAGCTTTGACTGTCTTGCTGTTTATATCAACTAAACAATGAAGAAATTTTGTTACATAAAACATGAGTGTTACAATTGACTGCAATTTCCTATATTTACCAATACATATGTATTATGTATACCAGAATGCAGCAATATATATTAATAATACCACTTTTCTTTATAAAACACACCCCACAACACATGTTCTAACAGTAATTACTTACTAAGCTCTAAGTGCTATTAAATTCTCAGCCTGATATGCTGCTTCTGAATGACAAATTCCAAAACGTGAATCAGCACCAACTTAATTAATCAGAATGGCGTGTTGCATTTGAAGTGCAAGAAATCCATTAAGAAGTTCAAGCATACAAGGGGGACACATTTTCTCAGGCAGCGATGAAGATGTTGCAACAAAATGAGGCCACCCTGTTTCACATTCTTGAGTCTATAAACACACTATGGGATTTCGGAGCTGAACTTATCGTGTATACACTCACAGCCCAAGCATTATTTCTGAAATTTGAAGAAATGAAGAAAATGATTAGAAAAATACTGTAACCGACTTGTTTTTCCTTGCCTTACAAACTGCCAAGAGATCCAATAAATATTTTCTTGAGGTTTTCGTATGTAAAAGAATTTTAGAAAAGCACAAGAATTGTTTATAGGAAAAATACCCACATGACAGTCACTCGGTTATCACAAAAATCATACTTCTACTGAAAGCAAATCTGCTATACAGATCATACTCTTCTGAATCTACACACAACTGCCTGGAACACATGCTACAAATGAAAGAAAACTGATGGACATTACAGATAAAAATACCTTCATAAGGAAAATACATCATAAAAATTATGATTCCATAAAAAACACCACAGATTCTCTTCCACTCACATTTGATAAATTTACTTTCTAATGGTTACAGGAACGCCTACATGGGGTATATCATCTTTCCCCTAAGGCCAGCTGCTACCACTCTGTAATATCTGCAAAAGTTACCTTAATAGTGAGGCATCTGGTCCAGAGCCAATCAACGACAATGATAATGATCAAGACTTCTGTGGCTTTGTGGATTCACAACACGTTGCCCAGGAAAACGCAAGTATAACTTTTGTACCTATGCCACTGGTGCAGTTACACGTATGTGTTCTGCACATTATTCACTGAAGTAAATTCATGCCACAAACTTGGACAAAGTTGAGTAAAAGTAGCACAATTTTCCAAAATCTGGCTCTCAAATGCTATGTTTTGAAAATCATTCCTTTAAAAAAAAAAACAAAAAAAAAAAAACCACACAAAAACCCCAGCAGTAATCTTTGATTAAGCAGCTTTTTTTAATGCCTAGCTGTGCTGGCAGCATGCACAAGGGTCTGCATGATAATTCAATCACCTAAAGATTACACAGCAATTATCTTTAAGAGTTATCATATGTAGAACTGTGGTAATGTCTTGTGTTCCTTCTATGATGACACTCAGATATTTAATAACATGATAATTAACATGATGCCGAATGGTACTTAGACGGTAAACCATATAATTCCTATAATTACAGTGTAAATGTATAATTTTTCTCATCCTTAGTCACTTGACTGCCAGCATTAGCAGGAAAGAGACCTAAGCCAGCACATACAGTATGTTCACCTGCATTCAGTGGAATCTGACTCAGAGGCTGCTGCTACAATGGGGGCAATTTATTTTTAAAAAAGTTTAAGCGCAAAAAAACAAGTGAGAAAGGGGGAAAGAGGGAGAAAAGGGAGAAAATGCAGAAAGATGACAGGAAAAAGAAACTGACAACATATATATATATATATTTATTTTTTTTAAAATTGTATTTAAACAGGAACTACAGCTCTGATGACTTTCAATTTAATTTCCGCCCTGTTGAACTTCCTATGATATGGATGGACTGGATAACACTGGTGACACCACTTTCAGCTGGCTAGGAAGTCGTGCTTGGGCTTACCCCAGTATATATCTGAGATGCCACATTAAAACCATTTAGTAGTTAATGGCCAAGCCACATTCAGTTTTCCTCTAAAGAATAATAAAGTCAGAAAGCCTGAAAAAAATCAACAAGGAGATGGGTGATGTGTGACTCCATTCCTAAATCTCAAAGGAACATAAGTCACCAGTCACAGGTCATCCTTACCTGCTTTTGTCCTGTACTTCTGGCCACACGTGTGATTTGTGTCTCAGTTTATTCCTCAAACCAAGACAATTTGGTAAAATTTTGTCAGGGAACCTTATCTGTATAAAAATATTTTGTTTGGTGCTGCAAAATAATTTATTAATTATAGGGAACAACTTCAAAACAGATTCAACCTCCAGAACTTCTCTCTTTCCTCCTTTTGTGGTGAGAGAAATGTAACTATCCTCAATGTCAGCCTCTGAAGGATGAAGAAGTGCTCATTCACAAAGACTCAACACCAAGACTTTGGCAGAGCTACTTAGCTTCTTTGATAAAGGCACTGCCTGGAATTACTGAAAAATCCCTGCTATCAGATACAGTAAAATAACACTGAACGGAACTAAGCAGAACGGCACAGTACTTTCCAGATGAAAGCTTATCATACAGCAAACAAAACGAACATTATTAATTGCAAATGTAACATGCATGCATATATTTAAATTGCTACTGTTCTCTGAATGATCAGGTCTACAAGGCATGTACAGAATATTTCACTTGGATTAAAAATACAAATGTTCTGTACTACTGATCCACTGAGACCTCAAGGTGAGATTTTTCTCACTCCATTATTTCTATTTCACCTGCTTAAATCTTCTCTTTAGATTAAACAGTTTTTAGAGAAAAGATTTTCACTTCTCACATTCTTTTCTTACCCCACAATGTGTGCTTTGTGTGCATTCCACGTGTAGTTTAATTTGTTGTTGCCGTAAGTCACAGCTACTAAAATATCATCAGGACAAACATAAGCACATAAATAGTGTATTATTTACGTATTTTAATAGCAAAAATGAGCCTTTCTCCTAACAAAGCAAGCAATAATGTTCAAAATCATACCAAATTCTCCTTTTGCTATTACTTATAACAAATTACTTCCACAGATGTTACTTCAGAAGAGTAGTTCCAAATACTGTCAACAAGAGAGCATGTCAAACTTGCCACCTAAGACTCCAAGTCTTAGCAGCTCAAATCTCAGCAGCACTGAGTTAGCTGAACTCACGTTATAGCTGCATTACTGCATCTCATCGCACCAGAAAAATGCGGGAACCTTGTTCCCAGCACAGCAGTCAAAAGATTGTCCCCTTTTATGCTTTCTTACAAGGCAAAGAGCCAAAGGAACTGTGTTTGACGATCTCCTTCAGGTGCTGTAGTCCAGCCATAAGGATGTGGGCAACTCTGGCTTGAAACCTGCTGCAGCAAAACCGACACTGCCTTTACTCCCTTTTTCAAAAAGCAACGTATCCGCCACAAAGGCGGAAAAACCGCCCAAAACCTCATAGAGATACAGATGTATCTTGCAAATACGATAACGTATACTTCTTACTGTAGAAGCATAAGGTGAAGGAAAATCAGCTTTACGTTTCTGTTGCCTGCTTAGCTTCCACTGCACGGCATCTGTCCACAAATCCAGCCCTAAGTGATGCCAATGCTTGAAAACAAACGCCAAAAATATTTGTTATAAGGTTTGATTATTTTTTTTCCTCCTAATCATCACATTAGCTATTGTGTAGATATGGCAATGCAGTATCAAAGCAGCAAAAAGTGTTTGGTCACATTGTATGTTTAGCTCAATTCTTGGGTAAAAGGTACTAACTTTATTCTTGCATTTTATATACTTGCCAGAAACTCTGAAAATAAATCTGTGTGGAAGTATTCTCTAAGGAGGTGAGGATGTTTTGCCAAGGTCTGAGTGCAGTATGCACTGAAGAGACACCAACAGCACTCAGCACTTTTCAAGTTTTCTCTGAATTTTGAAGCACAGGCATTTTTCCCATTATTGTCATAATTGTTATTATAACGGCAGTTATACTATTATTAGTTATAATTAATAGTTATTACTATTCTTTTTGCCAGCTCTTGTGTCTGTAAATATGTGGTTCTTTGTTTAGGACAGTTTAATGTTAAATAAGATATTAATGCAACAAGTTAAAATAAATAAGGAGTAGAAGAAAAAATAAAAGGAAGGAAAACAAGGCCAACAGAGGCCTCACACATACTTCAGCACAAGAATACCCTCCCAAGATTATTTCCACTGCTTTTCTCTGCTTACAAAATCCTTGTCTTGAATAAACTCATTGATCACTACCCCACTGAAATATAATCATTTATTTAATAGATTTTACAAATTTTCTGTACAAGTCACTAAGTGTAAGGCTTTGCCCCAAGAAAAGCATACTCTTAGCTTGAACAGAAGTACTGAAGTTATTTTTAACCTTTGATTTTTACTTGTGGCTTATGAGCCATTAATTTCTGGGGCCTTTCATCAAAAAGTAATAACTGAAAACTGAAAATTTAAAACCAACAAGGCCGTACTGTACAATTCCATGCAGTGCAGAAAATATCTACTGTGTAACAAGTAAAGATCAGCCACCACTTATGCTTAATTACAAATAAGGTGAAAAGAAACACTTACTGAGTAAAAAATCTGCTCTGCTTCAGGTAACAAAACACTCACACTGTTCATAATAAAAACAAAAGGCTACTTTCTCTCATGACTAATATTTAGAAGTAACTTTATGCAATCTGCATCTTTCATTTAACTATCATTTTCAAGTCAAAAAAGGAAGTGCACAGAAAGAATACCAATAAATGGTATGCATTGTATTGCTGAACAATGAAAATTGTATGCATGGTGCTCTCCTGGTGTATCTCTGCATGTCTGTGTTTACATCTAAGTAAACCTGTTATTATCCTGATCCAGCATACTGCTGTAGGTAACATAATACAAACAGCTCTGTATCACTGTCATCTTAAAAATTACTAGACTGGTGCACGTTACTAGGCTGCAAGGTGAGTAAATTTTTGAGAGAAAGATAACACAGTCTTACAATTGTTAAATTTGATTGAAAAGTGCCAATTCAGTGCCTTCTAGCAGATATAGTCCATAAACCACTGCTCTGCTTTTTTGCAGCCTGTGAGGTTCTTTGCCAGGATCGTGGTTCCTTCTCTGCTCTTCTGCTTGTCTGAGCCACAGCATTAAATAAAAGGAGAACTGTCCACAGTATAGGAGATGTATCTGGCCAGAAATCAGAGCCCAATGTATCTTTTGGGGTTTTGATTAACTGTTGTAAACTCCCAGAGAAATCAGACATTACTCCTATCATTGCGTCAAAGCAACATTTCTCCCCCCACAGAATACAGCTTCAGTGGAAAAATTTTGACCAGGCCTACTCGCAACAAAGAATAAATGCAAGGGGAACACAAGGTAAAAGGTACGCATGGGGTTTTCTGAGGATGCTGTAAGAATTTTGCAAGATGCCTGTGACAGTGAGGAAAGAAGAATTTTGCACAGATAAAACAACCAACCAACCAACTCCGTGCTGTTCAAATGACATGCTTTACCAGTCCCAGTTAATTAAGGAGTTTACAAATGACTGCTGTTGTCACTGAACCTCTGCTTAATCTGAGATATCACATCATGGGGAACCAAACAAAAATGTCTTTCTGCTCAGCTTGACAGACACCAGACTACTGTTGGGACAGTTCGGAGGAGCAAAACTGCTTCAAAGAGAGATGCTCACAATGTATAGTTCTAAAGACATTTTCTATGTACTGCAAAAAGTAGAAAGAAGATGTAATATGGAAATACATGGGTCTATAAGAACTCTTCAGTAGTCTGTGAACTTCATGTTACAACAGTAAAATAACTCTCCACCAGTTCTTACTTTCAGCTCTTAAACTTTTCTGCCATAACCTTTTCTCCTTCACTGAATTTTTCAATTAAGCTATTAATCAATTTCCCACCTTTTTTTTTAAAGAAAAGATGTCATAAAAGTTAAAACAAACAAAGGACAACAAAAGCCCCACAATTCTTCCACCCATTTCTTTTAATCACTGTGGGTCCATCTGGTAATAACTTACTGAGTCCTTAGAACTGTTCTCTTCCAAAGATCCTTGACCCCTTGGGGCACCGCTGTGCAGGCAGATGAGTAATTAAAAAAGCGGGGAGATCAAACGGACTGTCCATTATTTTAGTTCAGAGGTGCCTAAACCGCTTCAGATGGCCTTGCCCACACTGAAGAATTGTTCCAAGAAAATCCCATCACTATGAAAGTGATTGCAACTCCACTGGTAACAGGATTGCTTTGAATTTTAGAGAAGATTGCTCTGCAAGAAAAGTACTTTCGAACATATGTGCTTGTATCCTATGTTGGCATCTATGTTTGTTATGGCAGATTATATTTGTTTATTGCAAAATGCCCTTTGGCGTAAACATGATTCTTAGTGTCTCCAAATCCTATGGGCAACCTTTATTCAGTCTTCTATGCTTATAAGGAACATTTCTTCTAAACAGGTCAAGTGCACTGCTTGACAATACTGATATTTAAATTGACCTTTACAGAAATACAACAAAAATATTGTCTCACTGACAGAAGGGAGCGTTGTCCAAATTATTTATCCTTTATTTTACAGGCTCTGCATACAGCTAACTCGGCAACACATTTCGACTTGGTTCATACTGTATGATGAATTATATTTTAAATTAAGGTGGAGAATTTCCAGGTTCTTTTTAACCACAAGAGGAAAGAGATCTCTTTTTGCTTCTTCTCAGTATAGCATACATCTTCAGAGCGTGAGGTACAGGTCAGGTTTGTAGCCCGCTTTTTGCTCAAGGGACACGTGAAAGTTTGGCATCTAGTTTTTGAGTTAATATTTGTGATATATATTAATTTCTCATTGTGTAAGGTACTAATGGCAAAAATCTTGCTGAACTCACTGGGCAACTCTCAGCAAGTGCATGTCCTTTATGTTCACAAGGGCTTTCAGGCGTAAGGCTTTTTCATTAAACTTTAAGCAGCAAAACAGAACAATGAAACGGTAAAGCAATATAAAGTAAATACACGACTTGAAAGTGAACTGTGAAATAAGATGAAACCTACTGGTCTACCAAGCCCAGCTCTGTTCAGCAAAGAACATGGGAAGAAATATTTTGCCTAACTGCCTAAATAAATATATAGCTCTCATCCTAATTAAGACAACAACACAAAGACAACATTTGGACCCCTGCTATTAGACTCATTACCCTGAGAAGTTTTTCCTTAGAAAACTGGATGAGAAGACATTACAGAATCACAGAATCAGAATCACAGAATTTTTATGGTTCCTCCCAGATCGTATCCAACCGTACACACACCAAAAAAAAAAAAAAAAAATAAGGACAGAGCATACCCTGAAGTGCTTCGTCTACATATTTTTTAAATATATCCAGGGATGGTGACTCCACCACCTCCCTGGACAAGCTGTTCCAGTGCCTGACCACCCTCTCACTCAAGTCATTCTTCCTAATATCTAATCTGAACCTCCACTGCCTCAACTTCAGACCATTTTCTCCGGTCCTGTCATTATTCCCTTGGGAGAAGAGGCCAACACCCACTTCTCCAGAGCCTCCTTTCAGGCAGCCGTAGAAGGCAATGAGGTCTCCCCTCAGCCCCCTCTTCTCCAAACTAAACATTGGAACGGGTCAAATACACTGAATACAAATCTGTTAATATCTGCAACTCGTGCATCAGTTACAGATCACTGAGCATAAGTGGCGTTTCAGGTCTTCTTTTTTTTTTTCCTCCTCTCTTTTTTCTCCACTGTCTACCAGCATAATGGACCCTTTTGCCCTTTATGTTATATTGTGGTGTTATTTGCATTTTCTACTTCACGCAGAGAGAGCTACCTAATTAGGAAGACCAGAGTGAGCTTCTAGACTATTGCTGTTTAATACTGTTAGTTTATCTGTTAATTAATGTGCTACTCTTTCCAATCTAATTAGATTTTTTATACTGCAAAGATAAGTCAGTGAAATCATTACAAAGAAATACGGAAGGAGGAGGCTGGTGGGAGGCTCAGAAGTATTTATTGTTAGAATTCATTATGTGTGATGTACAAAGATTTGTTGCTGTCTCCTCTTCTTTCACTCACGTCCACAACTCTATCAGGCTTTTGTCAAGAAGGATGTAGTTCATTTCCCATAAATAATTCTTATTCCTGCCAGCGAGCTTTCTCTGTCTCCACCGTGCCCCATCTTTTTCTTTTCCTGCTTCTTCCTCAATTTTAATACCAAGGTTATCTCTTTTTATGTGTTTGCAGTTCACAGTTAAGTGCCTTGAAGTTCATTTATGACTTCTGTGAAGTCATACAAAGACGACACTCCACAGACACATTTCGAAAGGGCCATAGTGCATGTACTTACAAGAACTGGAGATGAAGTCATAGCCTTGTATTTTACCTATAATACTGTTAAAATACACGAAAAAGAAAATGAAAGATGCCAGCCAAAGCAAGTTCCTCTTTAGAATTTTGTTTTCGTTATGGTTGCCCTTTTTCCAGTTGCCTGCCAGGGTGCAAGCCAGCTGAGAGGCTGGTGGTGGTGGTGGGAAGTAAGTTCAGATTCCACTGATCAGTACTGCCCACATCTTTCAGGACTCACTTGGCAGGAAGTTTCTCTAGAAACAAGTGATATTACCCTGGAAATTACTGAAAATGGAATTACTGCTCAGTGACGCACAATAGTAGAATGTGTGCTGTGCTTATGAGAAGATCCAAAGGACACATTTGGATCAGGTATTTTTAAATATTTAAAACTAAATTCTTCCTTTAAACGGAAATCAACCTATTGGTACTACTTTTGAATAGTGAAAACAATCATTTAGTTAGCCTTTGATTCTTCTTGAAAGCTGCTGTATATAATGCAAATGGGAATCTCAGACCTATGTAGGAAATAGAATAATATCTAGGGCTTCATTCTGAGATCAAAAGCTATAAAATATCAGAAACTAAGGAGAATCTTACTTTTGTCACTAAAATTTGTAATACCTTTAATATGATGAGTGCATAAAATAAAGGGGATCAACAAAAGGCAGTACACTTGCAACAGAAGTCTATACAGTTTAGAATATGTCTTTGGAATCACTAAAGCATTTCATATCCCAATTTATACCTTGCACAGATCATCGAGTCACAGAATTGTCTTTATGACCACACACCATGTGACAGCGCACAATCCAAAAGTTCCTGAAAATACAACTGAAAGCAAAATACAATACACTAAATAGACCAAACACCCAAGTGAAGCTCTTACTGATTACTGAGGGACTGCAGACAGTCTGCCTGGTGGGTAGCAGTCCTTCAGCACCGAGGAGCACTCAGGTACCAGTGCAAGAAGGTTGACCTGGCTGTTTGCTATGTGGAGAGGCATGTGCGTTCTGAACATAAACCTCTTTTTAAATGCACCTCTCGTACCCTTTTCTCAGAAGATAATTTCACCACGCGCCTGAATTCCTGTCCATTTTATCCCAGGGTTGAGGCCCATCCTGTTCAGCCTCTGTTTCTGTTTCAGTTCAGCCACAGACTACACTGACCAGTGTCTTCTGACATAAACTAACAGCACGTTTTTTCTTCTGAGTATCTCAGTTCCCCTCAGTTCTCCTGTATTAGATGTATATTGTTTCATTTTCATCATAAAATCTGTATAGCTTTTGGGCAGCTTCCAAATTACAACCAAGGTTTTTTACTAAGAAAACATCTTATGAGTGTGGATTTTGCTATTACCAATGGAGAGACAAGTAACGAATCTGAAATAAGAGCCTGATACGACTGGCACTGAGCTACTAGGAAAGAAGCAACCCGTTGTATAAATTGTTTTGGGTTTTTTCTGGTTTGTTTTTTTTTTTTTTTTTTTTAAACACTGGTTACATAGTGCACACAGGTGAAGGACAAAGTTATTCTTGCAACCAAATATCTCACGCCTCTTGAGTTTCAACATCAGTTATTTTTTTTACTTTTGAAAAAATATTTTCCTTTTCTTCTGGTGAAGTGTAACAAATGGCAACTCAATGACCTTTATTAGGTAATACAATAGAACTGAATTAGCACAGATTCCACGATAACACATCTCTGAATATCATCAGAATTTCCCTGTGCTTTGACACTGCATTCATGGCAATAAAAAGGAATATTTTAAAATCCTTCCTTTTCATACATAATATACTATATAAACTATACCATCTATAAATATATACTATATAATAAATACCATAACATACTTGAATTAAAACTTTTATTCTTGAAAAATGTCAAAGGTTTAGAAATGTTTCCCTCACTTCTTTTTAATGTGCATATGATCAACCTCACAGTGCTTCAGAAACCACTGCCACTTTGCCTAGCTTCTGTAATAATAAGGAGACCAAAAACTCGGCTGTCCTTTGCTTTGCTCTTTCTGGTCCTCTTGCTAAAGATCAGAAGCACGTGGAACCTGAGAGCTCTGCCTCTCTCAAGACTTTGACTCTGCCAGAACTTTCTAGAAAGTAGACATGAATATGATACAAATCTAAAGGAGGTACGTACTCTACGGGAACAGTATTCTGGGAAAAATATTATTTTTGTGTATAATATAAATCTGTGGGTAACTGCTCTTTTTAGCTAACATACATTTGCATTCAAATAAGAATGCTACTCAATATGCCATATATGTACAAATAACATAAGACATCAAAAGCTCATTAATCCTGTCAGCTGATCTCAGGTATCTTCCCAGAACACAGGTATGAGACAATCCTTAAGTGATTTTTTTTTTTTTTTCATAATTCATGTCATACATGAAGTAATATTTACAGACTCTGCTGCAGATTTATCTGTTTCAGCTATGCATAGCATTGCGTTTGAGTCTACTGAAATCTGCATCTTGCTGACTAATTAGAGAATTACTAATAGTTTTACAACATTCAAATAGTTGGAAAAATGGAAGGTGGACCATAAGTCTTCAAGGATAACCATGACACAAAAAGGGTATTTTCTTAAAAGCATATTCAATAAAAAGTAATTCTGAAGAACCGAATTATTTCTATAAAGTAAATACAAAGTCTTAGAAGAAGACATCTCCAAAGGAACTGGAATACTTTAGTGCTAATTATTCCATGACAGGGATGAATTACTTTGTACAGCATGGGAACAATAAAAAAGTAGTGGATGGGCAACATGGATCTAATTTAATGCCATATTTTGTTAGCAATGCCAGATTCCACTTCTGATTTTTCAGAGAACCTAGTGGTTAAATGTCTGAATGTTGCCATTCTTAACATTTTTATGTACTTACAAGCTTCTTCCAGCTACCTACCAGTAATTTAAGTATCTTTTAAAAAATCTAGGGGCACTCAAAAATTGCAATAGAAAAGTAGAAAACATACCAAGGATGTGCATATGAAACAGTTGGACTTCTGTGAAACATTTATGTTTTTCAGAGAAAGTGCTGAAGGGAGTAGTCAGGCAGTAAATGTTTCATTATCTTTACAGGCAAGCTGCAATGGATAGATGTAAAGGGAGCAAAGACTCTTTAGCTTACCCAATATACAACTAAGTTTCTGCCAAGCCTCCTCCTGTGAAAGAAAATACTTCATTAGGAATTCTAGTCTCTGCCTTTATGTAAGGGAAATTAATGGGAATTTTTTTATTGCTAAGAAATGCTGAACAAGTCTCTTCATTAACATCTAATTCATAGCTCCTGAATAGAAATATACAAGAACATGAGGAATATGATTAGGTACACAGATGCAAGAAAACAGAGAAGAGAATACAAGTTTCTCCAAATTTAACCTACTGTGACATGAAATTGCAGATCATCCGAAATGAAAACCAACAGATATGAGTACCTAATGAACTGTATCAGACTGTTGGAGACAAAGAAAAAGCACTTCAAAACAAAGTTTTAAATAGTTCTTTTGAGGAGCACTATAATGCTGTTTTAAGAGCACATTCTTGATTTGCACAGGATATTAAGTCTGATTTGGTTCATAGTGTTTGTTTTTGTAAGGAAAAATGTTTTGAAGCCTAACTTTTTTCCCTTAGTGGTTTTTGTTTGTTTGTTTGTTTTTTAATAACACAATCAGCAGGTTTTATTACTTTTTTGCAAGACTTCTGATAGTTAAGTTTCATTTACACCTATAAATTGTGAAATATTTTCAGTATTTTGTGCTTTACTCAGGCTGGAATGGTAACCTTGCAGGAGCCAACCTGGTCATTTGGTCCTCTTGAGAAACAGCTAATCACTCTGTAAAAGAGACACCTCGAGGGTACTCTTCATGCATAGTCACTTTTGTTTCGCTGACACTAAGGCAGTCAAAGTAATTAATGGATCTTATTCTAACAGCTTTATGACTACCACTTCCAGCTTCATGGTCAAAGCATATGACAACAGCTTATACAACAGCATGAAAAGCCATGCTGGTATCAGCTTAAGTTACAGACTAAATGGAATTTCTTTGCAAAAAATATGAGGAGAGTGGCAATCAGAAAAAAGGGAAAATTTCATAAAAATATTTAAAGAGGCATTACAGAAAACACAGAATGTAGCAACTTCAGTTGGTGAAGAAATTACACTGCCCCTGTAATGCAGCTTTATACATTTCAAAATATTATGCAGCAGCTCCACAGCTGGTTTTAGAATGATCCCATTGACACTGAGTTGCCCCGGTATTAGTATTGTTTCTACTTTGAAGGTTCCTTTTGAAAAGCAAATAACTACATGTGTACATCAAAAATGCAGAGCACTACAGCCAAGACTCATATGGAAAATGGCTCATCTACTAATCTAGCTACCCTGTTATGGACAGGTATATAGGATATCACCCAGGTAATTAAGCTGAAAAGTAATTGTTGTCCAATTATGGCCATGTTGTGTAGAAGCTATTCATAGTTAAGTATCAAAAGAGTCAGAGTAATCCTACTCCTGTTAACTTGAACACGTTCAGGAAGAATTTTTCAATGCAAAGTTCCCAAAATTGACTGCTGACAAGTCTTTATGCAAGCGTGTGAAATGGCACATGTGAATTGTTCAAAGTGTTTAAAACAAGCCGTGTGCAATACTTACAGTGAGATTTACAGGCACAGAAAACCTGGAAAACAAGTTGTTGCTTTTTTTTTTTCACTGAAGTTTTCAAACGCAGTCAGAAATGCAGCATTAAGCAGACAGACTTTGATAGCGACATTTATTGTTTTCAATGTATAACGAGACAAGAATAGATCCTAATATTCTAGTTTTCATTCTGGAAGAGAAGGCAGAGATAACACTGACCAAAACCTGCCCTTCTTTCACATTATTGAATTTCTGATCAGGATTCTATTAAGCACACTGCACAAGTCTGAATGAAATAAATGAGACTCAGAAAAGCTCACATGACCCTATCACTGTGCTAATCATGAACAGATAAATAAAGGTAGCCAAGAATCTGAAAGTCCACCCGTCTTTCTTCCCCCACTAGCAAAGAACGCATCATAGCTTGATTATTTCCAGCCCCAGAACCTTTAGGGANAGAACCTTTAGGGAACTGAGGACTGGACATCAGCCTGACATCCCAACCCCGCATTGCCCCCTTACCAGTGCACTTATTTCTTTTGAATAACATGCAAGAGAAAAATGTTCAGTATTCCAGTGCTCTCCTCTGCAGCTCAGAACAATACAAGCAGTGCTGCAGCATCATGGAGTTTAGAAGATGTTAGCAAATCTTCTAATCAGATGGGCTGCACCTGATTAGGGCTAAGATTTCACCATACACATTGTGCAAGACTT
>VZRU01002898.1:0-29027 GCA_013398155.1 Pedionomus torquatus | reverse complement strand
AGAACCCCCCCCCCCCCCCCCCCCCCCAGTTCTAATGTCCTAAACCAGGACATTTTGGAAATGTAACACTGTATAGGAATTTAAAATATTTTTCACTTCCTCTATTCATTGCTTTAATGCACTGGAACTACTCGCTCAGATATATTTTTTTTTTCTCCTAAGGAATGTACAATAACCACTCTGTAAATTCCTCAGGTCCGATTTTAAGAGGAACTGTAGAACTTTATTCACGGAGGAAAGAAATACTCCCGTTACCTTCCTGCAATAACTCTTTTCTTTTTAATAAACATGGCAGTCTGTGTTTTGGTCACAGCCAGTGATGCAAGCGGCAGGACGAGGAAATCAATGGCAGGTCTAGGGAAAGCGAGGTCTCGTCCCTGTGCTGCTACCACCCCACTTGGTGACCTTCAGGCTGGTTTGTCAGCACCGGTTTGAAGGTGGCACCGTTCCCGGTAGGAGGAATTCTGCAGAAGCCCTGAGGAGCAGTCACTTCTGCAAAGGCAAAGCTGGAATTCTGTCTATTTGTTGTTATTATTATGAAAAGAAAAACCCAACATGATAGTTTTCCTGCCCTGTGATGCAAGGCTGAAGGGTTCCCTAACCCTTTACCTGCGGCTGAGCTCTCACCCGTGATGCAGCAGCTACATGATGTGGACATTATTCCTCCAACCAAACGTGACCTCATCTCTTTATTTCCCAGCAAACTCTCCCATTTGTGGCTTCCCAATTGATTTTATGATCCCATAACCACTGTATTATCCTAGTACTAGTACCCTTGAATATCCATAGCATCTTACCCCATGATAAGAAAACACCCCCTTTTTCTTTCAGCGGAGATGATCTAGTTTCACCAGGAGGAGAACTGAGCAAAGCCATCCCTATGATCTGCTGAGGGGAGGCTGAGATCAAGTTTCCGGGCTAATGCACAGGCAAATGGTGGCTTCACCCTAGCCCTAAACAGAAGTCTCTCATGGCTGAGTCCCCAGTCCTGCCATGGGACTCCCTTGTCCCTATCCCTTTCCCTTGGGATGTGGTGGAGTTGATCAATTGCTCTTTGGGTGCAGGGAACCTTGCTGCGATGCATCCACTCTCCGAGCTCTGCCCAGCTGCAGTAATGGAGACTCCCACCCAAGGTTTTGGGTGGAGATCGAAAGCAGGAGAAAAACAAAAACCCGTAACAACCCAGGGAGCTCTCAGGGGTATTGAAAAGTCATCTAATTTCTTATTAATCGCTTAGGCCAAGAACTCAAACATCGGCAGCGTGTTGGCTGGGGTTGTTTTCCTTGCAGTTATCCACATGCAATTCATGCCTTGGAAAATGACCCATTTACCATCATGCATTGTTGCTTAGCTACATGCACTTTCCCTCTAAGTTTTCCCAAATGGAAACATGGCTCTGTTTGCTTTGGAGATCATTTTCCCTGGCTTTCTTTGCTTTACAGTAAATAAGCGCAAGAAGAACAGCCTCTGAACGCTAAACAGGGAAATAAAACAAACAGCGCTGCATAGGGTAATCATTTAAGAACCAGCACATGAACATGATGCCTTCCTCGTCCAGCCAAGGTGGTGGGCAGGGAGGGGTTGAGCAAAGGCAGCTTGTGGATCAACTTCTTCAAGACCTTTTCTCATCTGTTCTTTGCATTAAAGTTCTTTCCCTGCTGAAGATTTCCAAACCTGAAGTGGGAATTTGCTTGAATGGCGCTGGGTTCCCAAGGGAAGAATATTAATTTCCTGGAGGACAGGTGGGACTTCAGAGCACTGAGAACTCACTCCATGTCTCTGCTGCCACAAAAGCCCTATGGAGTCCTAGGCATCCTCTAGAAACAGGCAGAAAAATACCTCCCTCATCCCTGCAAACCACCACATCACTTTGCACCACCATATGGGACTTTATCACCATCTAACCCCGAAATTTCACAGATTCACTAAGTCCTGGCTGCAGTGGCACAGCTGTTGGTGGGCACATGCTGGCAGATGAGCCACCACAGCATGAAGCCCAGCTTCCCAGCACACCAGGTAAATCCTTTGGCCATTTGCTGGAAGCCTGAGCCCATCAGTGCCTGTGCTGCACAGATGTCCTCTAAACGTGCAACAAATCCAGAGCATTTGGAAGGAATCAGCTTTACTGCCCGTGTGTGGAGGGACTGTGCAGCATGTGTGGCTGGTCCCCTGCCTCCCAGAAGTGCTGGTCTTCCTACAGGCTGAGCTATACCCCCACAGCGCTTGCATCCAGGATTTCCAGATGTCTGGCAGTTCTTCTGTCCCTTGAGGAACAAACAGAACTCATAACGTCTTCAGATTTAACTGAGGACAAAGCTTTTGGGTAAAAAGGTAGATGACTCTCTTTAACAACATGTAGGTTGGAAGAGACCAAATTGGAGATGCTTTTGTTTCTTGGTGGCATGAACACGCACGGGATGGGAGCTCTTTGCAGAGCGTATGGAACGCTGGGTGCCTGCAGCTTCCAGAAGGTGTGGGATGCCCTGAAGGGTGAGCTCTTGCCCTGCCTTCTGCTGACAAAGCATAAAATGCATATTGTCTCCAAAAAGAAAAGGGAGAGACAAAGTAAATAGCGTGATACTGTTTACCGGGCCAACAGACTGGTCTGAGGTTTAATACCACAATTTCCAGGCCAAGAACCTGCCAGAGAAAGTGAAGAGGGGCATTGTACTTATGCAAATCCCGTCCCATGGGTTAACACACCCCAAACACTGTGTGCTCTGTGAGCGCTGCCAGCACCTGAAGAAGCCACCTTTACTGCCCTGCTGCCTGGAAGCTCTTATCTTGCTTTGCCCAAATGTACACAATACAACTTTGTTTTAGGTGATATGTCCCAGATGAACGCCCTCTTAAAAGCACTTTGAGGAATTAAATGAGAGAAAACAGTAGGAGGGGGAGAGGCAGAGGAAGGAGAGGAAAATTTGCTGCTGCACTACAGGAGGAGAAGTTGGTGGATACTAAATCCACTAAATAAGGAGGTAGGAGCAAAGTCAGACTAGTACAAGCAGACAGGTGACTAGACTCCTGGCCACCAGAGTCACCCCGAAACAGGGGCTTGGTCCCAAAGTGAGTATCCACTTCACTGTCCCCTGTATTCTCCTGGAAGTAAGGATAGGGATGCTGTCACCTGGGAATGCTGTTGCCTGGGGATGCTGTTGCTTGGGGATGCTGTCTTGGTCTGCGGTGCTCCAGCTAACCTGTCCCCATCTCCACACACACCGAGCTCAGGCACGTCATCCTCATCCTCACAGCACAGCCCCATGGCCCCAGATCTTTGAAGTGGGTGGGTTTCAGCACAGGTATTTGGGGGACCCTGGTGGGTGATGGGATCAGCCTATGTGCCCTGTCCTTCCCTTTGCCCCTTGCATTCCTGCAGCTGAGGCCAAATTCTGCTTTTTGCATTCCCTTCTGCTCTCTGCAGTTGATGGGGAGATGCCAGGTGTCTCCTGCCCTGGGCAAAGACCTGCTCTTACGAAGAGTGAGTGTCTCCCAGCTAGAGCCAGGGGCTCCTGCTGTGGCAGTGCAGGGATTTGGGCATAGCTGGTGCAGAACACGATGGCAGGACCACCACAGACATGTTTATGGGACCACAGAGCTCAGTGCCACTGTGCTGTCCAAGGGAAGGCAGCAAGGATGGCTGAGAGCTGTCTGTCACCGTGACTCACTGCAGGCTGGGCACATGCATTCTGCCCTGGAGCTGAATCAGGCCAGTTTTCATGTATGGAAATACCTCTGGTTTTGTTGCCTTTGAAAGCCTGGAAACACCTGCCTGTTGCTTGGAGAAATGGCAGTCAGGCAGGATAAGGGTCTGTCAGCATAACCCCTTTGCCTCGTGTCCTTCCTGGCCACCCTTTGGGGCCCAGCCCCGCCGGAACCCAGTGCCCCCCATGACTGGTTTGGAGTTGGCCCTCTGAACTTTAAATATCAAAAGGGCTCTTTCAGGAAGGGCTATTTCCACATCAAATGCCTACCTCCAGTCCTTAGCCACTGGGGAGAGAGCTCTTCATAAAAGGACAGAGAAGATTAATATTATTTTTCAAAAGTATAATGCGAGGTTTCCACTCCCCAAGCACTTCAGAGTTGGTTTTTGCACAAAGCCAGAATAATTCCAACCCCAAAGGAGAGAGAAAAACACATTAGAGGGGGTTACAAGGGCCTGAAAACATGGTAGGTCTGAATAGAAATGTTTGTGTCACCATCACTTTGGGGGCTGGAGGACACTGCTGCTGGGAAAGCCTGACTTTCCCATGGGGGTACGTGTCCTCCATCCTCCCTTGGTGCAGCAGGGTTGTTCCAGATACCTCCTCCAGCATGGGGAGGTAGGAAGAGCCAGAGGTAGGCTGTGGGGTTGCAAACTGGTGGGAGGGGGCAGGAGAGGACGAGGGGTGGAGAATATGCTGGGGGCATCCTCCTGGGCAAGTGGAAAAGGGGAAAGCCTGCTACCAGGTACAACCCTCCTGATGCTCCACAGAGAGAAAGGCTGTATGAATCCTGACCAGTGACAAGCCGGCAGTGTGCCTGGACTGTGGCATAGCTCTGCCTTGGAAAGGCACCTGCAACCTCAACGTCTTCCTCTTATAAACATGCCACAGCATCACAGGGGAACCACATCCCAGCAGCCTTGACAGCAAGTTTCTGCTCTGTGACCATGAGCCGCTGGGCCAGATGGGTGAATAAACAATTATTTGATCACTTTCACTGCAGGAACCAACTTGAAAAAATACCTCCGATTCACAAGCTTGCAGCCTGCTTCTGAAAAAACAGACCAGGAGCAAGCTCCCACCTTGGAAAATCCCTTGCCTATGTCTGCTGGACATCGTTTCCCATACCAGGAAGGGTTGGGTCAAAGGCAGAAGGCGCCGTAAGGCTGGTAGAGCTGCTCTGGGGCAACATCCCTGGGGCTGCTGGGTGAGGATGGCAGGCTCAGCATCTGGGAAGTGATCTGTCCTTGCATGATCTAATGCCTTTCTTTCATTCTACTCGGTTATTCAACAGACAGGGCTGAATCTCTGCCAGCATCAGTCCTCGCCTTCCTCTGGACTCGGGGTGCAAGCATGAAGTAAGGTGTGGGACAGTCCTTGCAGCTCCAAGCCTCACAGTCGCCGGTCACATGAGACCCTCAGTGGTTTTCACTTACCGAGTGGGTAGGGAGGAAATGCTTGCGGGTGAGGGAGAGAAAAATGCAAAATGTGATTCAGAGTACTCAGAGAAACTCTTCTGGTTAAGCCAAATTTTGCTTTTTCCCAATGCTTGGGGTTGCCCCTCCGTGAAGAGATACTGCAGCAGGCATCTTCACCCCATACATTCTACTTAAGCCCTTAAAGAAATGCTTCAGGTTTATCTACTGGCCACTGCAGGGGCAAAGATATCACATTCACCCAAGAAAGCAGAAAAATCAGCTGCCAGAAGGCAGTTATGGGAGAAAGACACAGCATGAGGGTGGCCGGGTAGCGGTTTGTGGGACCGTTTTGTGAGCACCGAGTGCCCCAACATCCTTCCTTGACGGCTTTCCTGCGGACTCAAGAGCTGAAGCAAGGGTGGGGATAACAGCAGGCACAGCTCCTCTCCCCGAGACATCAGCTGCCTCTGGGAAGGTGTTGGAAGCCCTGGGAAAACGGCTTCATGCCAATGACGGAGGCTGACGTGTGGTGGGTCAGTGCTGGGAAAGCCAAGAGAGCTGGAAACGGGAGACGCCTGCGACAGATGATTGTGCCAGTCGGATATGGCCGGTTTGCTGCCTGCAGGACTTCAAATGCTCTGCCCAAAACAACTTGCGCAGATTTACTGTAAGCGGCAGCCGGGCCATCTATAGCTTGTGGTGAACATACCAACCCTGCCTGCAGAAAGAGAGCCAAGCTGGTCCCCTGCCCAGCAGGCTGGAGGAGGGGACTGGGGTGGGGTGTTTCTGCAGCCCTGCCCACCTGCCCAGGCTGCTTAGAAAAGTATTTCCCAGAGGCTGCTGTTGCTTTCTAGGGTGAAGGCAATGAAATCTGGTGGGCTGCTTCTTAGGGAGGCAGTGGGTAAGAAATGCAAGTGGCAAAAGGTGGGGTGGGCTCCTGGATGTGCATAACACACACATTGCACATCCACTGGGTGCTGCTCACCTGCTTCCATGCTGGCTGTAACCTCCCCCAGCCAGGGCCACTTCTCATAATTTCTGAGGTCCCCGTCCCCCCTCTGGATCCCATGGAGCTGCACCCACAGGTTCCAGCCCTGTGAGGGCTGGGCAGAGGAGCAGGGGGTGCATGGGGGGGTCCCATGGCTTGGCACAGGATACCCTCCCTCCTTCCTGCAAACCTGCTTCTCTCCATAGCTGGGTCCTGCTCTTCGCAGCCTGATGGCACTGATTCACTTGCCACCTCATAGCCTCAAAACCACAACTGTTTCGCCCCTAGTTGAAGCACCCCTCTTCCTCCCCCGCCTTGTGCACATTCACCTGGGGCCAGGTACATAGGAGGAGGACCTGGAGGGGGGATGCTGCTGCAGGGATGGGACACTGTGGGATCGACATGGAGCCCTTCATTAGGGATTTTCTGCTCCCACCAGGGCTAGGCCACTATGAATTCAGTGACAAAAGAAACCTGGCTGGCTGTTCTGACCTGTAGTCAAGGAATGGGCCCCCCCTTCCTGCCACCCCAGCCCTACATACATGGTCCTTGTTGGAATTCTGTGGCTAAAGCCAGCATTTGCCCCAGCACCAAGTCTGGAAACACACGACGAAGATTTTTCTCTTGCCAGGTGCCTTTTGCTGCCCAGCATAATGCTTGACGGCGATGCTGTGAACATTAACCCCAGAAGGAGTGGCCCAGGGGGAGCCCCCAGCCCCTCACTGGTTCCAGCATGGTGGCACTGGGGCAGCTGGCTCTGCTGGCAGATGAAAGGCAGGGAAAACCCCAGCTGTGGCAGAAACCACTTAAACAACTCAGCAAAGGCAGGCAGAGGCCAGGTCAGTGGCTGACTCAGCCCTGGGGCACCCACAGCCAAGGGCTGAGCTGGGAAACCCCTGGCTCGCTCAGCTTCCATCCTTTGTGTGAGGAGCTGGGGTGGTGGCGTGGTGGCGACAGCGTGGTGGCCACCCGAGTCACCCTGGCTTGAGCTGTACTGGAGACTCACACACCTCGCGCCACGGGAGGTGCTGCCGGATGGAGACGGTGCATGGTCTGGCTGGGAGGACTTGCCGTCCCCTCCCACGCAGCCGTGCCGGCAGGGAAATTTCCGATTCCCAGAACTCAGGGAAGTCAGCCCTGGCTCTGCTCCCTCAGCTCATGCTTCCTTCCCACCTCAGCCTGCAAGCCATAGTGCTGAGGGGTGATTTTTTTCTCTCCCCTCCCTGGCATGAAGGCGAAGCATCCTGTGAGGGAATACTCATTGGGGCCAGTACAAACCAACCAGCATCAGTGCCCTGGGCAATTGAGGATGGATAGGCCTGATCAAATGCAGGAGATGGAGGATGTGGCTGCTCTGGGGTGGGATGGGGAAGTCAGGGGAGCTTGGGTACACTGGCCATGGGTGTCAGGAGTGTGGCTGTACCCTGCAGCAGTCTCTCCCCACTGCCTGTGGGCATCCACCAGCTGTGGATGTTTTCTGTTCTTGCAAGAACCTCAGCTGAAAACAAGAGGGGCTGTGCTTGCAAGGTGGTCCCTTCAGAGCTCTCACTTCTGCTCTGTGTTTAAGCAACCATGATTTTTTGCTCAGAAATGTCCAAATTTTTTGCTCTGCATAGGCTCTGATTTTGAAGCACTGGGCTCCCAGGGAACAGCACTGGGCTCCCAGGGACCAAGGGGGTCCCAACGCCTGCTCCTCTCCTGTCTATCCTGCCTGCAGGACTGGATTGCCAGAGAAAAACAGTCTGGGGCCAAAATGTCCATCCTAGACCGGATGTGCCTGGAAGAGGAAAATGCTGACCCTGGTCCTCGTGGTCCTTCCAGTACCAGCTTGGGCTTAACTCTCTCCTCTGCGGGAAGAGTTCAAGCCTTCCAGTTAAATCCGGGAAGGAGTTAGCAAGTCTTTGTGGCAGGCGGATTAGAGGCAGAGGTAAATGCTCCTGCTAAGTGTAATCTGGCTGGTTAAAAGCTCAGCTCAGCTTCTATCCCAGCATTGTCTTTGCTTCTTATAAATATAGGAGACACTTCTGCAAACAGGGATTTTTCCTTTTGCCTATTTAGAGGCCCAAGAGATTGGGGAGAGCCTGTCACCCTCCTCCTCTCCCCAGGCTGTCATTAGGGTTTTTTACCACCTCCCTACTGCCCTTCTCTCACCAGGATGGGTTTGGCACTGGCAGCCTCTGATCCTGCAGGTGCAGCAGGAGAGGTATTACAGCTTGTGGGGCTATGGGTCAGCGCAGGTAAAGGCAGCAGAAGCTCTTGGCATTGGGGAAAAGGAGCTGGGAACAGAGCTGGGCCCTCTTTCACCCCACAATCTGGTGTTCCTCTGCGTTCATGTCCTGGGGAGTGCCCTTGGATGGGATGGGGCAGGGGTCAGGGAGGATGGGGATTGCGAGACTGGAGACTCTGCTCACTGTGCAGCATAAAGGAACCCAAAACAGAAATGAAAAAAGTTGTAACAATCTAAAAATAGGTAACAGTATTCTGGTTCTCTCTAAAAGCCTCTATTCCAGAACTGGTGGCACCAAAGCGGGCACAGAAGGGTGGCAGCTCCACCTGTGACTCTCCCTGCCCTGGCCATCCTACCCCATAGCAGGAAAGTTTCTACGGCCCTGTGCCCACCATTCCCTGCAGGCGACAGAGGACTTCCTGAGCAAGGCTAACTAGAGCCTGCATGCCAGCTGTAGAAACTCATGGGTGCCCTAGAGAGGGTCCCTTGAGGGTCTCCAGGGCTGGAGAGTGCACAGATGACCTGTCCCTGGGGATTATGGCTGGAGTGGGGGCCTCTCATGGGGAGCATGAGGCAGGCAGGGATCAGGGGCTTACCAGGGATTAAGGTATTTTCCATGCATTTAAACTACTCATCACAAACTCAGCGCTATCTAGGAACGAGTGACCTAAGCACAGTGCCCAGGGAACAGGGGAGAAGTGGGGGGAGAAACTAAGAACTGCCCTGGTCCCCACCCTGGAGCTCACAGGGAGCAGCAGCAAGGTGCTCACAGAGGCTTGGAAAACCCCAAAGCACCAGCAATGGCCTGTGGGCCCCAGTTCAGGGACACAAGCATGTCACAACCCCAGTGAGATACGTGCTGGTGGAGGAGAAGTTGGGGGTCTCGAGGGGGACGGCAGCAAGGGGGACAGCAAGGCACTGTGCCCTCTCTGGGGCCAGGACAGAGTGGGATGCATGAGGGCTGGGTGGCTTCAGGAGCTTGTTAACCTTAATCCTCCCTTGGATTAATGCTCAGGGGAGCTGGGGACAGTGGTTAAACCTGCAGGAGCGAGCCCTCGCGTTGAGCGTGGCACTACAGTGGGGTCAGGGGGGGACAGAGGGACAGTATAAGGGCAAGGAGAGGGGCAGGCAGTTCTGTGGCCTAATCTGACATGTGGCCTCGGATTCTGTGAGCATGTTCCTGGGCCCTTTCCTCCCTGGAGGCAAAGGGATGGCCAGCGTGATGGCCAGCTCCATGCTGGGGTCATCTCCGGACACGCTGCCTGGCTCTGAGAGCCTGCTGCTGGGTCTGACTCTGCAGAGCCACCAAGGACTGCACCTCTGGGGACCAGAGCAGCCTGGAGGTACTAGTGCAAGGTGGAAACCAACTGCTTTTGGACGGATGCTCTTTTGGGAGAATGCTTTCCTGGGATGAAATGCCTCAGGTGGTCTGAGCTGTCTTCCTTGGGGCTTAGCTTTCAGGCCATCTCAGAGGAGTGGTGTGAGGATGCTCAGGGATGCTCACACAGCCCATGGTCCTACCCACACAGACCCCATACTGACCCTAGACCCCGTCAGAGGATCTCCTAGCTCATGGCATTAGGAGTCTCTGCAGTCACCAGCCATATGATGGGGCTTGCACATCCACACAGGGTCAGAGCAGCCTGGCTGGCATCCCTGCAGATGGGGCCACCAGTCCTCAGAGCAGCCCTAGTTCCCCTTCACCTCAAGCAGGTATCAAGAGCTCCACACAACCCATTATGACAACCTGCCCCATCCTGCTGGGGACCCCATGCCAGGTCCTCAGCCCTGGCTGAGCTGCAAATGCCACATGCCACCTTAGAGGAGGTTCACATCCCTTGGCAGTGCAGGTACAGCTCCCTCCTGGGCATTCCCTGGACTGAGCTGTTTTGCTGGGCACCTGGCTTCGGCATGAAGGTGCCACTGAGTTACATCAGTGTCCCCTGAACCCCAAACACTATCTCTTTCACCCCTCCAAAGGCTTTGCCCCTTGTGGGAGTTCTCTGCCCTCTGTCTAATCCAGCCCATGGCTCCATGCTCTGGGGCTGACAGCATCCAAAGCTGCCACCTGTCCCAGGGAGATGCCACAGGACATTGTCACCCATCCCAACATGGTCAGTGTCATCGTGTCTCCTCAGTGGTGTGGGGGTGGCCTTGCAGGGGCTGCGGGTGCCATATCCCTGTCCCCTGAGGCAGCAAGGCAGAACGGGATGTACTGTCCTAAGTGGCATCTTGACTAGATCTGATCCAGCCTTGCAAAGCCACAGCGCCTTCAATTCCCTTAGCACTCCAAATCTGCTACTGTGCATCTAAGCGGATTATTTTAAATACCCCATGATGGACTGCTCCTTTGTAATATAATCCAGCCTCGTGTGTCCCATTCCCCTCCTATTTGCTGTGATTTAGCTGCAGCTGTGACAGCTAGAAACCTCCCCAGCTCCCCCTGCTCCCTAGGAAACATTCCTTGTACCAGTCCCTTCCCCAAAACTTGCTCTGCCCTGTGTGGCTGGTTCCTGGGGATGCTCCCGCTGCCTTCCATGCAGCCTTTCATGTCTTGGGGTGAGCAGTGGCCATGGGATGTGCTCCTCCAGAGCTGCTTCATCTGTAGCCAGAGCTGAGCCCTGGCACTAGCATTGCTCACAGCTGCATGTCAGAGCCAGATCCTGCCTTGGCTGCTTTCACACAGAGAGGGACCGTGCAGGCACCCTTTTGGGTGGGTTTCACCAGTTTTCAGGCCTCTTGCTTGATCTGACTGTCTCTGACACCTCAGTCCTGCCGTGGAGTCAGCCAATCAAGAAAGCATCTCCCACTGGAGAGTGGAGTTTGGGGAGAGCGGGGACCGACAGGGAGCCCACCCAGCCTTGCTCTCGGCAACGGCAAAAGGAGCTGACGCTTTTCCAAGCTCTTCCCTTTGGGGCTTGTCTGATTAATGAGGGCTTGTTATTTCCAAACTGTTTGAAATCATGTTTATTTTATCTGCCGCCGGATTCCTCTGACTCAGGGCTCATCGTTAACTGCCAAAGATGAGTGACAGATCCCGCTAATTACAGCTAATGATGGCCTTAAAGGATCTCTGCACGTGCACGTGTGTTTGTGTGCACACATGCCAAGGGCCATTTATAATTTAAAGTGGGGAGAGTCGTTAGCATAAACTGTGCCCGGATTAATTGCAGAGAGCGGCCTCTCTGGGGAGGATGCTCACTGAGAGGTTGTGGTTTCAAGTGTTGGATGCTGAGGATCGTACCGGCTGCCCGGGCACTGGCTGGGTGTCAGACCTGGGGACACCAATCAGAGCCACCACCACAGGAAATGTTTAGTGCAGAGCCACTGAGCAGGCAACAAGGATCAGGGGGACCCCAACATGTGGCACAGGCATGACTGCCTCAGAGCTGAGCAGGGCCATGGGAGAGTTCTGCAGAGTGTTTTTCAGTTGGGAGGAACACTGTGCCCAAGAGACCCACTTCTCCCCCGGCTTTCACAGGAACAGGCAGTGGGAGTACTGGGAGATGCTTTTTATGGCCTCCCCGAGGACAAAGTAGCTGCAGGAACACAACCTCTTACTAGACACTGGAGACCTCACCTGGGGGACTGGGGTTGGCAGTGCTCTCACCTTGGGGAGAACTCTCCTCCCTTTAGACCCTGGGCGATCCACCCCTGGTGTTGACTTCTTTGCTTTTGCCTTTCTCCCCAGGAGGAAAAGAGGGAGGATGGAGAAGGTGAGGCTTTCCCCACCTCTGGGCTGGAGGATGTGGCATGAGAAGCAGTGGCTGCATGGCTAATGGCCACCACCCCAGGGAGAAGATGGACAGGCGGCACCTCAGACAGAGCAGACACATCCCACAGAAGGGCTGACTGGGCGACTTCCACGACCAGCACAGTGCGAATTAGAATCATAGAATCATGTAGTTCGGAAAAGACCTTTAAGGTCATTGAGTCCAACGTAGCACAGCCAAGTCCACCACTAAATCCTGCCCATAAGGCCTTCCCCAAACGAGCTCTCCACTTGCCTGGGCTGACTTTCCCCTACCCCTGCAAAGAGGATGCATGGGGACAGGCATGTCCCCCATCTCCTTGCCCTTCCCCTTCCTTGGGCATCTGAGTGATGTCCTTGTCCCTCTCCCAGCCCTGCTGACACAGGAAGACACATGAAAGAAGCATCCAGAAGGAAACCAAAAACTGTTCCAGATGGCAAAAGGCTCAGCAGAGCGGAACAACCGCTCCCCAGCCCTTATCTTTCTGCAAACCAAATCCACCCTTCTTGGAAAAAAGTAATTCAAGCTCTTTGGTCTTCCTTGGGAGTTGGTGAGGGGAAAGAGCAAAGTGCCAGCGCTGGCTCCCTGGGGAAGGGAAGCACCATCCTGTAAAGTCCTTCTATATCAGTCTCCACCACAAGAAGGTCTAAAGTAGAAGTGATGGCAGCAGCAAGTGTTGGGATGCTGAGATGGACTCTGGGGCCAGGATGAAGGCATTTCAGGGGCTGGATGTACTCGGCATGGAGGGACGCCTGCCAGAGCAGGACACTGCAGTTCTGATCCCACTGAAAACTGAGAGGAAATGACTTGGACAAGGGCTTTTGCCTCGCTCCCTGCAAAGACCAGAGTCAGGTTGAGTCTGATGGCTCGTAAATTTGTTTTGCATCTTTTGAATTCTGGACCCCAAAACACTCATGTTTCTCTTTCTGAAACACTCCAGATGTTTCAATTTAAGGCTCTTGAAGAAACAGCTGTTGGAAGCTGTGGAGCAGAGCTCCCCTAAGAAACATGCAGCCACTTGATGGTTACGACCTCTCCTGAGATGGCCCAGCAAGGCTGGCAGCTGGCAGCTCAGGCTGGTGCATTTTGCATTACTGGGCATTTTGGTCCTCCAAACCCATTTCACACAGGGGTCCTGGATATTCATGCTCCACTGATCCCACTCTTTCCCCTGAGATGGCTTCCTTTCCCATTGTTCCCTGGCAACACCATGCAAAGCCTTCTCCAGGCCACCTTCACCTTAGCTTTAAATCCCAATGTAGCAGGGTTGAGAGACAACAGCAGAAATGCTCTGGAGAAGCACAGGCTGGGAGTGGAGGGCACCAGTGTTGGAATGAGAGCAGTGCCAGTGACGCTGCGTGCCTGCCTCAGTGGGCTTGGCACCATCTTACTGTGGACCCAGAGCTCCGGTGGCATTGGTGACCTCAGGGGACATCAGCCCGGGCAGTCCATGTCTGTGGGAATGGATGGCTTTAAGGCCCTAGGGTGACTTTGGGGTGTGCAGAGCCAAACGGTCTCTCCCAAGCCCAAATGAGATGTTTTTCCCCCCATGCCATGGCCAGAGAGGGTCAGAGCTATCTGAGATATGGGGTGCGTGACAGGACAGGCCACCATGAGGTTCTGGGTCTGGGCACCAAGCTGCTTGCTCAGCGACACACTGAGCCCTCCCCAAATAACCCCTGTGATCACTGTCACCCAGTGAAAGAGCCTGATTGCTAAGAAAACAGGGAAGCAGCTGAAAAAATAAAGGTGCTGCCATGGTACTGTGCATGCCAGGCTGGAGATCTGGGATGGTGCCAAAGCACAGCCCCGGATGCTCCTCCTGCCCCAGGGCATGAAGGACCAATGTAGGGTAGAGAAACCAGAGGTGCCACAGGACAGCGGGAGGGCACCCTGCTGACAGCACCAGGATCAGGCAGCTGGGACTTGTGGGTCCTCCAGGTGCTTGGGAAGAGCTGAGGTCGCTCAGCAAGGATCTTGCAGCCACCTCTGTGTGGTGTGAGGTCGAATGGTCTAACCCTAGTCCTGCGTCTCCTGGGTACTAACACAGTGCCAGGCTGCTCTGTAAGATGCCAGCCTCTGTGGATACCCCAGCTCCTTCACCACCTGCACCCCTCTCCAAGTGCCACAAGTATCCAAAAGGTGGAAAAATCTGTTTGGTGACCTCAAAACACAACCACGAGCCTGCAGAGACTTGGGTTAGTCTCTGACCTGTGGCCATGGGGACAGTAACTCTTTCAGATAAAAGGGTGAATGGAGATGAACTGGACAGGGACAGGTTTGCTGGGAGAACTGGAAGGTTATTGAGGTCAAGATAAGAGGCAATGCCAACTCCTGCCTCCTACCTGTGCATACCACTCTCAGAGACTGAGAACAGCAAATTCATTGCACCTCTGCCCTGGGCCTCGGGTCACCTGCAGCCTCAGCCGACCTGGGAGCAGAAACAGGTCAGGGCTCAGCTCGGTGGCCTTGGCCCTGCCAGCGCAGGCAGGGTGTGGGTGGAAGTGTGGGTGGAGGCAGCGGTCCCTGCTCTATCTGCCAGCCCCTGGGATTAGCTGTGCGGCATGGGGAGCGGCTGGAGCAGCAGCATGGTAGGAACAGATACACGCAGATAAGGCAACCTGAGCTTTGGGGACAGCGAGCCAGCTTCGTTAACCCCCAGGTGCTTACAAAGACACTATCATCCCCTGTCACTCCCTGGCAGCTTGTGTGTGGCTGTCAGTCCTGGCTTCCACGAGGCCAAAACCCACTGCTTTTATGTGTGGTCCCTCTCTCCCCGAGCTGCTTGGGGACACTGCTGGTAAGGGGACCCTGTCGGTGCAGGGTCACACAGCCTGCATGGGACCAGAGCTGGTACAGGCATCCACAGCCAGTGTGGGGCCCCACAGCCAGCATAGAGAGCTAAGGGTGGTGCAGGGACATGCAGCCAGGATGGAGACCACCAAGAATTTGAGGACAGGCAGCCACAGCGGTAACCCAGGTGGTATGAGGACACAGAGCCAGGATGGAGACCCTGCCAGTCCAGGGGCATGACGCAAGGGATCGACACCCATGGACAGTATGGGGACATGCAGCCAGGACAGGGGCCCAGCTGGCATGGGGATCCTGTAGAGCCCTGGGGCAGAGCGATGCTGCAGGACAGAGGATGACCAGCACTATCACCCGCATCTCTGATGGCCTGGCCCCCATTCCCATCCCCACTTCCCTCTTCAAGCTCCACCTCTCTGGCTGCAGCACATGGGAGGTTCCAGCACTGTCAGGGCACACCAAGGGAGAGAAGAACCACCAGGTCCCTGCCTGCATCCCCATTGCTGGCAGGCCATGGGCTGCTCAGGGATGGGCACAGCGCTGTACTCCCCATCCCGTTAGCTCTGGCATGAAAGTGCTGGCTGCGGTGGCAGGCAGGCCTGGCCACCATCTCCATTTCCAGGTAAACAGATGAGGCAAGCGGCTCGCCTTCCTTCCCTGCCCACCAGCCCCAGCCGCACAGACACACCATTCAGCCCTGCTGCCCCACACAAACCCCCAGTGTTCAGGAGAGGGCTCGTCCTCCCCTGGGGGGGACACACCACGGTGGGGTGGTTGACACCCGGCCAGGCTGGAGCAGTGCCAGCGGGCACAGAAAGAGCTGCTGTGTTTTGGCTGGCTCCCACCGTGCAGGGGCAGGGGCAGAAAGGGCCCCTTTGTGTGTGCGGGACTCGGGGAGTGCCCCCACGGCTGGGCTGCATCCGAGGTCCTGCAAGGATGTGGCAGTGGTCACAGGTGGGTCTGTGGGGAAGTGAGAGCCCGAAGGGGTGAGGGATTCATGGGCAGCAGGCGGGGGAGCTCAAACAGTGCAAAAATCTCCAAAAGAAAGATCTGCACCCTCAGACTATGGGAGAAAAAAGCAGTGGTGGGGTTGTTGACACATTTATGTGGTGGCAGAGGCAGGAGCAAAAGGCAGCTTTCCATGGGCATCACTCTGTGAGCACCCTACCCAGCTGGTGGGAAGGGTGGGCACGCTCCTGGTGTGTCCACCCTGTGGTCCCACACAGCCTCTGCCAGCACAGATGGCATTATTATCCATCATCCACAAGCAGCCATCGGTGCCTTCGCTGGGGAACAATATGCCCTCTTCCATGCCCGGCACCTTCTCTCCCTTGCTGCTCCCCTGAGAAGGTGGCTTTCTTCCCCAAGGAGCACAGGGAAAGCATTTTCCACCACAGCAGATGAAAATGGATTCACAATCCAATTTTACCCTAGTACCACTTCAGTGATTTTGATGGAGCTGCTCTGGATGGGTGCCGGTTTGAGCCAGAGGACAGCTGTCGCGGCTTCATAGACCAGGGATTTCTTATCTGTGTCACCTTTGATTACTGTAATTGAAATCCTGCTCTGATCTGAGCCGTGCCCGAACGTTTCTGCTGCCTGTGCGGCTCTCGGCTCGAACGGCAAAATGACGTTAATAGATTTTAAAGCCAGGCAAGGCCTGCGAGAGTGTTTCTGCCTGACCTCCCGGATGGCAGCCGACAGTCACCACTTACCCGTGGCCCATGCTCAGCTGCTGGCACAGCCCCTGCCATCCCCCCATGACTCATTTTCCCTCCTGGAAGCACAAATCCTGCCTTTCCCCAGAGCCGCTTGTGTGCGTGTGCTGGGCAAGCCTGCCTCCTCCCATGCTTTGGAGCAGAACCGGGATGCTCTCAAGGGAGACAGGGTCCAGGGGTGCTGGTGGGATCCCAGAAGGATCAGCTGTCCTTTAGCTCTCCTGCTCCAGCATGAGATTCCTCATGGGCAACATTACCCTTTTCTGGCATCTTCTGACCGAAAGGGCAGTGGGGCGACATGCTGCTGCCCGTCTGCTGCCAGGCAGGCTGCAGGGGACAGAGATGCCACCACACAGGAGAGGATGCTCCAGGCTTTGATGCCAAGCTTGAAAAACTGGCTGTGGCTGGCGGCATCGCCAGCGCATTGTCACCCTCCCTGTCGTCTTTTGTGAAGCCGCTGGTGGTGTTTAGCCAGAGTCACTGCAGCAGAAGGAGTGACACCAGCCCAGACAGCGTCTGAGGGCAGGAGCCGGGAGGACACGTGCGCTGGCAGGCGTGCTCCTGCAGTTTGGCTGGGCAAGCAGCCGGCATGAGGAGTGAGCCAGTCCTGGATGGGCTGCGGCAGCAAAGCTGGTGGCTCTGGGATGGAGAGGGATGGCTCAGCCAGGCTGGTCTCTGGGAGCTGCCCTCCAGAACGGGCAGGAGCATCCCAGATGCGAAGGCCAGTCTGGAGAGCCCTGCAAAGCCTGAAAGCCAAACCCTGGCCATACCAGACAAGCTCCAGGTTTTCCAGGCCTTTTTTTTGGCCACCATACAGCTGAGAGCTGGCCAGAACATGCTGCCACAGCAGCCCTGGGCTTGTACCAGTGAGGACTGGACGCAGCCATCCCAAAACTTCGTATGTCAACAACTAGAAGAAATAACTGCCCAAACGGCAGCCCCAGCACCCCACTGTTGGCAGGCACAGAGGCTCCCTCCCAGGCCTGGCTGGCTGAGGGGCAGCGTTTCCTCTCCGGCAGTGAACCCCCTGGCGGGTCACGGGCCGGCGGCACACACAATGCTTGGGGTTATCCAGCCCCTTATCAGCCCCGGCCACACGGTGCGGGGAGGAAAAAGGTTTCAATCCCAGCCGAGCCCATGTTTCCGTCAGGAGCCGTTCGCCCAGTCACGGGGAGGGCTGGACCAGTTTCGACTTCAGAACTGGTGGAGCAGGACTGTGGCTGCCATGGGGGGAGAGAAACCGCAGGGTTGTCACCCCATACCCCCATGGCATCGCCAGGGTCCCACCTCAGACCAGGGAAGCTGCCAGTCTCTGAGCAATGCAGCTGTTCCTGCCCCAGCTCTTCCTGGCAAGCGCTGTGCCATTGCCACCTGCAGAACTTGGGGATGGGAAGGGGTCAGAGCTGGTGACCCCCAGGGAAAGGGCTGCTGCTGGGGCATGTGGTGGGTTTCTGGGCTGGCTGAAACATCCTCATCGTGGTTCTGCTGCTCCCTGCCCCAGGGAGGCATCCTTGGTATGCCAGGAAAATGCCTGCCTGGAACAGTACGGCAACCTGGGACACCCCACTGGCAAGGGCCACTTTTTGCCAGCTAGGAGGGGAAACTGAGGCACAAGGAGATGCTGGGGGAGGTCTCCCGTCTCCTTGTCCCTAGGCTGTGGGACAACCTTCTGGGGGCTGCCCCAGCTACCTAAATTTGGCTGGAGGAAAGGGGCTGTGGCACAGGATCAAGTCAAGCTCCTCAGCCCAAAATTAGGAGGTGGGGGTATCCCCCAGGCCCAGCTCCTCCAAGCCCTCCCAGCAGTGAACGAGGGGGCAGGCAGGGAGCCAGCAGAGGCACTGGCAAAGGCTGGGCTTGCTGCGATCCCCTCCTGCTACATGATTAATTGAACACGGGCTAAAATTAGCTGTGGAGGCAGCACTCCTGGGGTCTCCCAGCAGCATCCCCGCTGCCCGCCGGCTGCCTGCAAGTGGGTCAGGCAGCAGCTGCCTCCCAGCTGGGTGCCCTGGGTGCTTGGGGGACCCCCATCCTCTGCTGCGGGTGGGAGCATCACTCCCTGCTCCATGGCACGGCTCTGCACCTCCTGCCTCCCCGCTGCTGCCCGTCTCAGAGGCTTTTCCCACTCCGGATTCACCGGGCTGGGCTGTGTTACGGGCAGAGCAGCTGGGAAGGCTCAAGGCCGCCTTCTGGGATGGCAGGAGTGCGGATCCTTGTCATGTTTCTCCCTGTGCCTTCAGGGATCTGTTATTTTTAGCCGCTCTCCCTGTCTCACGTCACTAGCTAGGTTCTGGAGCTCTCTTATTCCTCCCCCCCTGCTTCCCCAGTGTTAATTTGCTTTCTCTGTATTATTTGCTGATTAAAGGTGGCAGAACCAGGTGTCTTGGCATGGGGGACCAACTTGGCCCCAACCTCCCCATGCCATCCTCCACCCAGGGGTTTTTGGTTGGGATTTTTTTCCTGGTTATTTTTAACCCCTCATCAGCAGCCTCAAGGGGATGAAACACCAAGGGGTAATGTAAACCAGAGGTACTCTGTGGCAGGATGCTCACAGCCACACAAGGATGCTCCCACACAGGCAGAACAGCACCTGGACATGTCCCCCCTCTGTCATCCTGGGCAGGTAGGGGTCTGCACTCCCCAGGCTGACCCCTCCTGGCAGGCCCTCTTCTCCCTCTTGACCCCCCAACATCCAAGACTGCAACTTCTGTTGTGACACACAAGCCAGGGAGTGTGAGAGGATGGGCTTTTCCCTTGGATTCAGAAGAAAGCAAATAGGAAAAAAAGTTAATTAAAAACTTCAAAGCCAGACACTTCTAATTTGGTTTAACACGGCAATCCTGCATGGCAGCAAGGCTGCCACAGAGGTGGCTGTGTGAGGCTTGGGCTGGGAAGTGGCAAGGGGGTCACATTATGAGATGTTACCCACCACCACCACAACCCTGTGGCCTCCATCCCAGCCGAGCACTAGGGGTGTGGGGTGCCATGGTGCTGGGTGTCTGGGGACTGACACCCCCCCCAGGGACCAGATTTTGGAGCTGTTGGGAGAGTGACCTCATAGGGAGGTCAAGCCTCAGTTTCCCCATGGCACAGGGCTGCCAAACCCGCTCTTTGGGAAGGTGCTTTCAAGGCACTTGGGGTGGATGCTGATCCCCGTCTGCTGGCATTATACCACTGCCCCATGGAAAGTGGGGCATGGCTGGGGGTCTTGGGGCCAAGGGGGTGCCTCCCTCAGCAGAGTCCAGCAAAACAACAACACCTGTCCTGGGGTGAGGGGGGGACCCTGGCTAGCACTGCTGGTCCTGTCCCCTCCAGCCACCCCTTGGAAAGAGGAAGGGGATGTCTCCCTTGCCCAATTCTCAATCTTTTCCCCAAAAGGAGCCCAAATCCTCTAATTTTCTCCAGAAACCTACACTGTAGACCAATGATACTCCTGGCCCCAGTGCTCTGCTGCCTTTCTCTGCCTACTGTCCCCACTTTTGTGTGTAATTTTTTTGGTGGTGTGGGTTTTTTTTGGTGTTTCTTTCCCCTCAGAATTCTGTGCTGCATGGTGAGTAAAGGCATCCTGCTGTCTGAGGGCTAACGGCTTGCTGGAGAGATAATAAAGCAAAGGGGAGTAAATTAAAGTAGCTATAAATAGCACCAGGAGAGGAAAAGGAGATGAAGTCATCTTCCTTCAGCTGAGCTGGTATTTGCATCACTTCTTCCCTTTGCCTTCCCCTGCCCGCTCATCCTGCTTGGGAAACAGCTCCCCTCCTGAGAGGCTCTGGGGTCTTGCTGTGGGGCTCTGTGTATCCCCCTGGTCCCCATGGGGCTGGGGAACATCCCCATGCCCCTGGGGTGGGCCGTGGCTGCTTACCCAGCACTGAGGGCTTGGTTGAGAGCATGATGAGATGGCCTGGATGTGGTTGCCTATCCCCAGTCCCCCATCCCAGCTTTGCCATTGACCTATAGCATTGCCCTATGCAAACCAGTGCCTCCAGCATGACCCTACTGTTGCATCTCCCAGTCTCTGAAAAGAGCTTTCAGTAGCCATCATGGTCCCATCCCACGCCGTTCCACTTCACAGCCCACCTGTGGGCAGCTGCAGAGGCCCCCCAGGAGCTGTGCCTGAGGGAAGGGATGCCACCAACTCAACAGCAGTGAATGCACCTCCAGGAAACAGATTTCATAGTTTACATTTTAATGCTTGATGTTTTTCACATCCAAGCCTCCACCTTCAACCCCAGGACAGATGGGAGAGGAGGGACCCTGAGAACTTACAGGAACCTGCCCAGGGTCAACAGCCAACTTAAGACCTCACCCAGAACATGACCAAGGTGGCTACTGTCCCTGCAGCCCCTGAGAAGTCCCCCAACCTCTCCAGCTGCTCCAAAACCCCACAGCTGCCCCCTCGCATGAGGTATATTTACACCTGAGTCAGAATGAGGTCACACTGCGGTTTCCTCCGTGTCAGCTACCGACTCCTATTCCTGTGCTATGCGCACACACCCGCCGTGTTATTGCAGGGTATTTATAGCTATTTTACATGTATAATTATAAAACCACAAAAATCCACACATGCACAAAAATAATCACGGTGCCGGGATGCGGAGGCAGGGAGGGAGCGGGGCCAGGGTGATGGGAGCAGGGCCGGGGCACGGACCCCACCACTAATAATAATTCTTTGCACTTTATATATAGCCCCTTTCATCTGCAGCTCTCAAAAACACTTTGCAGGCATTTAATTAAGCTTCCCAACATCCTAATGTGATGACAGCCAAGTAATAATATCCTCACTTTTAGGTACAAAGAGAAGGGAGGTGACAAGACTCATCTGAAGTCCCGCAGTGAGGCAGCTCATGGGTCAGTAAGTCCAGGTGCCCCATGCCCTGCCCCACACTTGTGGGGGTGCCCACATCAGGATGTGCCTACAGAGGAAATTTTGACCCAGAAAGGGGATGAGGACTCCAGAGTCCTGCCCGACCCCTCCACTAGGTTTGGGGTGGAGGTGACCTGTGACAGAGCAGGGTGTGAGGACAGCAGTGGACACATCGGGGACCATCGGGCTGCAGCTGCCCAACATCTGGATCAGCGGGTGGAAAAGTCATACAGATCTTGACAAACTCGTGGGTGAGAGCTTGGGGGAGAGCAATAAATAAGATGACAGGTCTGAAAGGGCTGATTTATGAGAAATATTAAGAGTCGTAATCCTGCCTGGCCCAGCCACCCCCCAGGGAGGCAGGGTGATGACAAAGACCCAGATACATCACAAGGAGACAGGATTCACTGGGGCCAACGCCAACACATCTCCAAGTAAGGGGGGCTGGAAGCATTTGTGCCTCTTGGGGGCCTGGGCATCTCAGTGCGGGGACACAGATGGATCTTGGCAGGTCCCTGGAGATGGGATCCCACAGGGATGGACTTTGGTGGTCCTCAAGGTCTGTGGTTTGTGCTCCATTGAGCACCCTTCCTCCCTCCCACATACATCCCTGCCTGGATAGATCACTTGCCTCCCAGCCTTGGACTACTGCAGAGGACACAAGGGGCATGCCCTTTGGTTTTGGATGCTGGTGGGACTTGAGATACCACCAAGCAAGAGGGGCACAGCAGGAGAAGGTGGCTAGCAGAGCACTGGGACTTCAACCACCAGAGCAGAAGAGCAAAGAAGTGCTGGAGGCAAACACTGGTGTATGTAATAAAAGGGGTAGAATTCCAGTCCTGAGGGGTGAAGGCTGGGTGGGATCAATAACAGCAGAAAGCACCACTTCCAGCTCCTTTCCCACACATGGAGAGGTGGGGGACAAATGCCCACCCTCATCCCCATTCTGGGGATGCCCCACGGGGAAGCAGCAGTGTGTCGGATGGACGCAGCATGACTCTGCACACGTGAAAACTAAATGCAAGTCAAAAATCATAGACCCAGGCTTGATCCTGTACAAGTACCATCCTGCTCTTTTATAGCTGTATTGGTATTTCTTTCCTCCCAGACTGCAGCCAGGTCCCTGCCCACTGAAAAAAGTCATGCAGCAGCCTCAGACCAAGAGCACCCACATCTACCAAGCCCCCCAAATAGGGGAGTGGGGACCTGCTTGCACCACACCAGGACCAAAGAGTAACAACATGGACATTAAGTGAGAAAACAGCTGCAAACCTCCCAAGGGGCTGCAAAGAAATGCCCCCAAACCAGTCTCTCTGAGGAGAAAGGAGGCAAGGAAATGGGAACAGTGTGTCCGGACAGGGAGCCAGCCCAGGCATTGCCACAGGGACACAGACACCTCCCTGTCACTGTGAGGGCCACCCAACCCACCTTCCTGAAACTCATTCCTGCTGCTCGCCCGCCCTCCCTCCACCGCCAGATGAGCATCTCTTACCAGGGGCTGCCGGCACCTCTGCCGCCTCGCCAGCCACGATGAGGGACTCGAGGATCCTTGCACGGAGCTCTGGGCTCGCCTCAGTGCTGTGAGGTGAAAAGGGAGTGGTCCATGAGGGTGCCAGCAGCTCATAACCCACCCTTGCCCCCCGGAGGCCCCCATGCCCCTGGGATGGGAGCCAGCCACCTCAATAGCTCTCTTGCAGGACTGGGTCAGTGCTCCATATCCCAGACCCACCTGTAACATCATGCATAGTCATCGTGGTAGCAGGTGTGATGTGAGAACATCAGAGCTGGGATGGGGGCTCACAGCTATGGCCTCCCCCTTTGGAAAACCCCGGGGCTGAGCTTGCTGGTGGGCTGTCATCCAGCAAAACCAGCTTGATTGTGGGCCGACGTGCCTGTGGCTGGCTATGAGCACCCATCTCTTGCCTGCCATGTCCCATGAATGAAGGCAGGGGCACCTCACCTGGCTGCCGTGGGGCAGAGAAGCAGCTCCCCGAAGAGCTCCCCGAGGAGCCGGGGTGAGAGGCGGCTCCTGCGGGTGCCCTGGCAGAGGTGGCAGAAGTGGCGGGTAAGCTGGTGCAGGAGCAGAGTCTGGGGCTGTGGCAGGGCTGGGGGGGCCAGCAGGGCTCTGGCTCGCTGGCCACACTCCTCCAGGCCCGGGGTCTCTGCAGCAGAAGGGAAACAGGAGAAGAAAGGTCAGTTTGGAGGGGTTGGGGTACCTTCTTCCCTCTCATAGGAGACTGGTGCCTGCCAGCACATATAGTGTGAGCAGCAGGCACCACTGGACCCCCCAAAAAACCCTGACCTCAGCCTCTTCCTGCAAAACCATGACTATTTCTTTGCAGCCCATCCCACAGACAGGCTGTGGGACACGTGAGTACCCCAGGGAGTACCAGGCACACAGAGCTGATGCCCTGGAGGTCTCAGCCACCTTTTTCTGGAGGCTGCCAGTCCCATTTATGCACTCACACCACCCCAGATGAGGTTGTAGGGTGACTTTAGCACATTCCACCTCTCGGCACATCCAGGGAGGTAACATCAGAGGCTGAGCTCCTCACCTGGCAGAGGCTAAACACCCCAATGGAGGAAAACCACAAGACCCCTTCTCTGATGCACATCAAAACCATAGAAAAGGCAGAGCAAAGCAGAGGAAGAGCTACCAAATTTAAATGGTCAGCCATCCCCTACAGAAAAAGCAAGCTGGAAAGGGAAAGGGTTTTTAGGAGAAAAAAAGGTGCACCTGGGCTGAGGGCTACAGACACAGCTGTAACAAGACCTCTGCATCTCTCCCACTGTGGTCCTTCTTGCCCCCCAAAATGCAGCAGCAGAGAAGGCTGATCAGGGGACAACTACTTCCAGTGATACTTGGATTGTCGAGGTGAATAAAAATAGGCACCTAATGATGTTGCATGTCATGAAGGTGCTACCAGAGTCCCCACATGAGTGCCCTGAGCTTCCCACAGCCCCATGATGTTCCAAGCAGTGTCCCTCTGTGCCCCTAGTGCCCTCTGGCAGCCTTGGCTGGGACTCCCCAGTCTTGTAAACTGTGAGCTCAGCAGGCTGGGATTGTGGTCCTGTCCCAGGCATGGGAAACAGCCACTCTCCAGCCATCTTCCATCCCCTCCTTGGCCTGGCTCTTTCATCTATGGGGTGGTAGGGAGGTCCCCAGGGCTGTGTTGCCCTCAGTGGTTTCAGAGCCCAGCTTGGCCAGGGCTGAATCAGTTTTCTGCTGCTCTTTGCACCAGGGCTGAAGCTCGGCTGATGCCCAACCGGCTCCCAGCATCCATCCTTGAGGCAGAATGCACCAAAGCTGGAGGGGTGGGGGGGGCTCCAGAATACCCTCTGAAGCAAGTCCACAGCCCAGCTGGGATGGTGATGGGATATTTGTGTGCCTCTGTATCCAATAAGCTGCTCCCATGGGATATTTGTCTTTGCTTCAGGCCTTCCTGACCCTAGTTTGCACCTTTTTGCATCCAGGGGATGCTGTAGGGGAAAGGTCCAAAGCCAAAGGGGGAAATTTGGGGATGTTTTTGACCTCCTTTTGCAGGTGGCCATCTTGCCACTTTTCTAGTCTGCAGCCTTAAGCGGGGCAGAAGGAGCCTGCTTGCAGGGCAGACTGCCAAATACCAGCACCGTCTTCTGAAAGACTTCTGTTTTTATTATTTTTTTAAAGCCCTGGAGAAATCCCCATCGGTTTCGCTTCCATTCCTGCCCCCTCCTTCTCCTCCTGCACCCTTTGTGCCAGGAGCAGAGCCCGCTCTGGGGCAGGCTGTGGGGAAAGGCGCTTCCCTTTGAAGTTGCTTAACGAGGCAACCCAGCTAATTGCTTCCTAATTGCGTTTTTATCCTTGGAAGGGAGGCAGCCTTTGATTTCTCCTCTCTCAGATGGGTGAGGGGAAAGCAGCATCTCGGTGCCACTGGCCCCAGGGGTAGTTTTCCTGTCTCCGTGTTGGGCAAGGAGGATGGGGTGTCAGTTACCCCCCATCTTCTCTGTGTGTCCCTCTTGCCTTGTTGCTTTTTCCTGCCAAGGCATGGTAGGAAAAGGCCATGCTGGTCTGGCCACAGGTGATCTTTTAGTGCCTCTTAAGGCAGCCAAGAGCATGATCTGCCCAAGCACTAATCTGGCTTAGGACTGGGAAGTGATGCACAGGGATGGAGGATACTGCAGTGACTGGCAGTGAGACAAGAGCTGCTGCAAAAGAGGAAATCCTGGTTTCGAAGGGAGCAAGGTGTAGCACAGTGGGCTACACCTATAGTGCCTGGGGGGCCTTGGGTTGGAAGGGGCTGTGTGGCTCTGCATGGACTCATTTGAAATGAGTTTCGGTCCAGATTCACTGTTGGGATGGACTGTGGGCTCTGCTGACCTGGGTATGAGCCCTGTCCTGTTTATTTGAAAAAAAAAAAACACCTTTACAAATAAAACTAAAATGTTGACTGTCTCATACATTTGCACAAAGGCTGGAAAGGCTTGCAGGGGCCTAAAGGCGCTTCCTAATGGCACTAAGCTGAAAAAGCAGAGAATTTTCTATGCCCATATAAAGCCAAGAGTTAACGAGATTACAGTAAAAAATTCCCAGAAACAGAGCCAAAATATTGTAATAATGCTTTCTTCTGGGGCCAGCATCACCCAGCCTTGGCAGCCACTCATCCCGGCAGGCAGCACCTCCTCCTCCGGGCACTGCAGCAGGAAAGGACCATGCTGTGGCAGGGACAAAACTGCCCCTGGGTCTCCCCTTGCTTTCTGGGAGCATCTCCCAAAAGCTGCTGAGCAGCTCTGGCACAGGAGATGTTCCCAGTGGTCCTTCTTGGGATCTGTCCTCAGTGAAGCATTGGGCAGGGGATGGGGTCAACTGGAGATGCTGGGGAGCCTTTCAAGGGCTTTCCAAACTTCTCCATTCCCACAAAGGTCCTAGGTGTGCGGGGAGCCTGGCCATACTTACCTTGAGCCATGTGAACCAATTCACTGTAGAGAGCTGGAGGGATCAGGGGCGATGGGAGCTCCTGAAGGTACCACTTCAGGGCCTCTGCCAGCGTCTGGGCATCGTACAGGTCCATGTCCACAGTTGAGGCATCTGCAGGGAGAGACCCAGCAGGCACCTTTAGTCCCTGGTGCTGCCCCTCTGGTGTGGAGCTCAGAGCTCTTTCATCTCTGCAGACCTTCCTCTTGCCAATTTCTTTGCCCATGCCCCCATCTCCCAGGTGTGGCAGCTCATGATTTCACTGTCAAGAACCACCCCTCTCCTCTCCCCCCCAAAAAACACCCACATTCCTATCCCAGTTTCCACAGACCCTGAGTTCCATGTGCCCATGGAGCACATGAGGCAGCATCTCTGCCTTGTGTATACTCATCCAGGGGCTCTTGCTGTCCCACTGGGGTCCCACTGCAGGACAGTGCTCATGGGACAGGCTGAGCAGCTTGGACCATCAAGGGCCAGGAAACATGTGGCAACTCCAGCCCTGGAGGAACTGCTTGGAAAAATGCATCCCTGGAACTGGGTTATGGTCCCCAGGCAACGCACATTGCTGAAGGCCTACGTCACCTCCAGTGAGCCCAAAACACTGCAAATGTGCCTTGAGAGGGAGCTGCTCTGGGGAGAGTGTTGAAGGATGCTCCAGTGATGGGGCAAAGTGCCTGGAGGAGGCTGAGCCCACCCAGCCTGGGCTCAGGATTGGGACATTGCTCTGAGCAGAAATATCCCACGGTCCAGCAGGAACCCAAGGGTGGGTCATGTCTGTCCAGGCCCAGCAGCTGGGCCAGCACTGGGACATTGCTTCACCGGGATCCAGGGTGAAAAGCCCTTTTAGCATCCTTTGGTATTGCCTCATGCGTTTTTCTTGGAGGTCTCTCAGCCCAGCCGGGTCGGGAGGTGGCCGCCCCGGAGGGTAACGGTCCCTTTTGCAAAGATCTAGAGGTTTCAAAATCTGCCTTTGATTAGAACTGGAGCTAAATGCAATATTTTGAAATTCTCCTCATAGGAGAAATCTTGAGGAGGGGGAGGGCAGGGGGAGATAATAACAAAACCCAAGATATTTGGGATCGTTTGAAATGGTTTGTTTGTAGAAACTGAATTTCTCACGTCTTCTAAATGAGAATATTGAAAAAAAGAGCAAATTTTGCACTTTCTTAAAGATGATGTGTCAGGCCCCAAATGGCCCTGTGTGTTGTGACTGAGACGATGGTGGGCTGAGCCCCCTTTCCATCCCCTCTTGGGGTCTTTACCCCCACATACAAGCTTTACCAAAATTGGTGCCATTCTGGGAAATGCTCCATCTCCCAGCCCCACATTTTCCAGTAGAAAATGCCTTGTGTCTTCAACCATTTCAGCTGACTGCGTGTGGCTGTATTCCTTTCTGGGGTGATAAGCCCAAAATCCCAGAGAAAAGCTGTTTCCTAGTGCATGCCTACAGAGGTGCCTGGCCAGCGGGGCTGGGATGGGGAGCGGCTCCCTAACTCCTGGCAGAGGCTGATTTTGGGCACCTTGACCTTGATCTCATCTCCTTGGAACGTTCTCCTGGGAGCCTGCCCGCCTCCCCCTCCCCTTGCTTGGGAACAAGAAGCCCTAGTGGGTCCCTTATGGACAGTGCCTGGCATTTGGCTTGGAGACCAGAGAGAAAACAGATTGACCAATGCCTGGTGAAGCCTTTAACCCAGCCATTGGAGACGCTACCTCATTTTCAGGAGCAAGCACCCGGCTGGCTGGGAACTGTGCCCAGGGGCAGCACGGGGACAGCTGGGAGAGATGCCACCACACTGGCACAGGCAGTCATCCAGCATGGCCAAATGCAACCCAGGACAAAGGCAGGCGCTGCCTTTCTGACACCCCCCAATGTCACAGCATCAATCCATGGACCACTCTGCCCTCGGCATCCTCAAGACGGGCAGAGCTGTGCCACCTCTGGCCTGCTGTACCACAGCCCCGCTCTGGTCCATGCTGATGCTCCCATCTTCCAGCCACACTTGTGGACCTTCTCAGCTAGCCAAAAGAATCATTTCCATTGGGGTTTGGTGGGTGATGACAGACAGTTCCCCATTTTTGCAGGCAAAAATGGAGAACTGAACGGACAGGTTGGCTCCAGCCAGGCAGGGGAAGGAGAGCTGGGTCAGGGATCCTGCAATCCTCCATTTTGGGTTGAACCCCCCCTGCAGCGTGTGGCTAAAAACTAAGGATTCTGCTGGGAGAAGTCTTGGGGTCTCATTGCCTGGGCTGTATTGCAAAAGAGCTGCTCCCGTCAGTGGGATGCACCAGGCAAATCCCAAACTCCTCCTCACACTGGGGGAGCTCGCTTGCTTCCACGGAGGTTTCTGCAGGGACCTGTCACTTGCCTTAAGGATGCTGGCAAGGATTGGGGAGAGCAGCCGCAAGCTGTTTCTGTGCAGGGAAAGGGGCTGCTGCCGGGCGCTAGCCCCAGGCAATCAGCCCTGGGCTCCACTGAGGCCTAATTAGCTCATTTGCATCGTTAGGCATGGGCTTGGGGGGGTGTTCAAAGGGAAGGCTCAGCCGGTTTCAAAGCAAAACTCAAAAACATCTTTGCACCCTGAGAGAGGCATGATGGAGCTGGG
>VZRU01002897.1:476085-498375 GCA_013398155.1 Pedionomus torquatus | reverse complement strand
TCCCCAACCGCCGCCCCGCCGCGGGGAAGGTGTCCCCCGTCCCGTAGCAAGGCTGTCCCCCGTCCCGTAGCAAGGCTGTCCCCCTTCCCCCCTCTTCCCGAGATGAATGGGAGGGGACCGCCTTTTGGGGAGAGGCGCCGGCTATCGCGGAGTGGCCCCTCTCCTCCCGGTGGCTGCGGCAGGTCCGGAGGTACCGGCTGTGCGCCCCGGGGCGGGCGGTGTTCGGCCGGGAGCCGCTTTCCCCGCAGCTCCCCGCGGGCAGGGCAGGGCGGGCCGGGGCACGGAGCCGCCTTCCCCCCGTTAGAGGCGAGCGGTGTGACCCCAGGGGCGGGGAGAGGGGAGGATGGAGAGGAGGAAGGCGGGTGCTGTGCGGAGGCGGCTGTTGCGGAGGAAGGTCTCCGGTGCGGGGACCGTCCCCGCTAAACCAAGGCGTTGTATTACCCCGGCCTCCAGGGGCGCGGTAGATGCTAGTTAGGACATTTCAATGAGCCTTTGCAAGACCATTAGGATGAGAATGGAACATACTGGGAGCTGGAGGGGATGGCTGTTGTATCCAATTTGTAGGTATCCAACCTCTTTTTGCTGTTACTCTGTGAAAAAAGCGAGTGTTGCCAGAATGAAATTCCTCCTGTAGAGGAGAGGTGAACAGAAGGATGTTTTCGGTGTCGTACAGAGTAGCTGTGGTCTTCCACAGAGAGCTGGCAGCGTTGTAATTGATAAAAGTACCAGTACTTTGTTTTGTCAAAGCTTCATTAGAAATACAGTCCTTCTAGTCCTCAAGGGTATCCTACCTCCCTGCTACCCTCTATATTTACTGTTACAAGGGATCAAAATGTTAAGTCTAAATGGAGGTTTGCACATGCTTTTCCAGTCAGTGGACTAATTCACTTTTACTAGAGGCTTCTAAATTGAGATTTGTTGAAGCCTAATGTGAATTTCATAGCTAACCCCTCTGGAGCCAGCATCTCACCCCAAGGTTCCCAGGTGTTCAGGAGTTAGGGGTGCAAGAGTGTGACAGCCCCTGAGGTGTGGAAGTGAGGGCCTAAATAACTAGGCTTGAATATCTAGCACGTACTTAATACACATGTTTAAAGAAACTTCACCTCAAAACCAGTTTATCAGCAAATTTGTCAGAAGGACTTGCCCTCATAAAAAATGTGCATGTGACAAGTTGAACCTCCTTAACTATTCACATCAATAAGCTAAAAGAAAGAAAGATATAAAGGGAAACTGGTTAAAAACTAAGCAGTTACTCTTCTAGGTGTGACTTGGCCCTCCAGCCTCATGATCTGTTGGGCCATGTTGCCTTAAACTGCAAGGATTTCTTGAAGGTCAGAAGTACTGACAACTATTTGCGTGACCTGATGATTTTATGTCTGTGTGAGCTGGTAATGTAGGTAGTTGCTGGCCTGGTGGGTCTTTGGCCTCTGGTTTGACTCATTCCGAAACACCAGGCCTGCCTGGGCTGTGTGCTTTTGACATACAGGTGTAGCTGTTGCATATGTAAGAAAGGATGCAATAGGTGGGACCAAACCAAGGCCCAGAGGAGTTATTGGTGCTCTTAACAGTATTCAAATAACTGGCTTGCTGGGGATAAAACAAATCTTTTATTCTATTCCCTATTGTGGTTGCTGCTGGGACTAGAAGATCTGCATTAGAAGGAGGGTTCTCTGTTAAGATGGGAACCATGTATGGTTGCATAGAAAGAACATTTTGATGATTCAGTTTCGAAGGTAGCTTTTAGGGTAAAAATGGTTTGACACAACAGATGAAAATGTTTGTTTTTTTAGTTTTGAAGATTGAGGGAAAAATATTTAATCCTTCTGCTCTTTGCTGTTACACATGAGCTCTCTCTGGTGTCAGCACAGATGACAGCAGTGAAAAGGTCAGGCAGTTAATATGTTCTCAGAATAAAGTGGAAGGTGCATGATGAGTGCAGTGATTACAGACAATAGCAATTTAATGCAAGATGCTTTGCTTGGATCTGCTTGAATTACTTTTAGGCTTACAGATGTAGCTCTCAGGCTGAAACTTAATCACCTATGCAGACAGCTAATAACCCTGTCTGAAGGCAGGTTGGGGGGTTGGGAACTGTTTGCTTTAACTTCTGTGGAAGGATCTATCATAACTCCCTGAATGTGATGACACTTAAGGTCTGAAGCAACCTGAAATCTTCCAGAATGTCAGAAGTAGCCATTGAATTGCTAATCCTGGAAGAGTTAACCTGTGTCAGTGTTTCGTCTCGACTCTGATTGGGAGCTCTGTTTCTAAGGGGCAGTGCTGTCTCTTCCTGGGAAGAGCAGACTTAAAGTGGAGGATGCTTGCGGTGTGGTGGGCTCAAAGTCTGTCGGCAAGGAGACCCGGTTGTCTCTTTATGCTTTAACCCAGCAGGCAGCCAAACACCGGGCAGCCGCTTTGCCTCACCCCTTCCCCTTCTCCATCCCTCCCTGCCCAGTGAGATGGGGGCAGAATCAGGAAAAAAAAAAAAAGGAAAAATATATATGTTGATGTAAATAAGAGAGAGAAGGAAAATAATAACAATAATGATAAAATAATACACAAAACAAGCGATGCACAATGTGATTGCCCACCACCTGTTGACTGATGCCCAGCCCATTCCTGAGTAGTGATTGCCACCCTCCAGCCAGCTCCCCCAGTTTATATACTCAGCATGATGCCATATGGTATGGAATACCCCTTTGGACAGTTTGGGTCAGCTGTCCTGGATCTGCTTCCTCCCATCATCTTGTTCACCTCCTCTCTGGCAGAGAATGGGAAACTGAAAAGTCCTTGACTTAGTATAAACATTACTTAGCAACAATTAAAAACATCAGTGTGTTAATCAACATTATTCTTGCACTAAATCCAAAACACAGCACTATGGAAGCTACTGGGAATAAAATTAACTCCATCCCAGCTGAAACTAGGATGCCCCGTTTTTCCATTTAAATAATGTTTTCTACTAAAATATGCTGAGATTCATCAGTAAGTGGGCACTTGCAGAAAATCTCCCTTTATTCAAAGCTGAATGTATATTAGTAGTCTGTCAAGTACTTACAAGTTAAGTCAGCTATAAGCTTGTCTTGGCTTGGTGACAAAGTTTAGAAGATGAGATTGGGAAATAAAGAGATGGGTTTGTTTGTGTTCTTTTTCTAGTGGATCTTAGTTTTAGCTGTACAGTTTTAGTTTTAAAAGTTGGATGCCAAGCAGGACAACGGACGTGGGGGAAGTGGCTTAGAAAGAGCTCTTTGAAACTATTTGTAATGCTGACCACAGACCCATGATACAAAAATCAGTTTTAGAAAGGTTACTTCCACATGATGTACTTTAAGGATAAAAAAACCTGATCTGAATGGCAAAGATAGAAAACTTCAGTAGGAGCATCTTAAACAAGATTTATTTGGCACCTGAACCTGTCAGGCTGATGTAGTCAGGTCAAGTGCTTCAGGTGAGCATTAGTTGACTGTTTGCACCTGGAGCTGCTTCATTAAAGAAAAAAAAAATTCTAACGTTTTTATTGGTTTCTGTGAATGCTGAAACTGAGGTCATGGTCACAGATTGGTATATTGAAAATGCAGGGCTTGAACTGACTTCAGTGTTGACCTTTGCCTAGGTATCATGTTTCAAAAAAAAAAATTCTCCACAGATGCATCATGGTTTGGGCTAAAACCATTATTGGTTATAGAATTGCTAAATAATGCTGCACAGAACAACTTACCTCATCACTATTGATTCCCTAATGGTTTGCAACTTGTAGTTCAGCATGAAAGTGATGACAATCTAGTTTTCCAGATGTATGATCTATACTGTGTGCACCTGCCAAACTTATACGACTTTATATATGAAAAAATGGCCACTGGATTTGTCCCCAGAAACCATTCAACTTTACAGGCAAATTACTGTGCTCAAGGGTCCTGTCTACCCGTAATTACAGCATTTGCTATAAATGGCAGAATGCTGATGGAGTAAGTGCATTGAGGGTAGACAGATTTTGCACAGCATTAGTAAAAAATGAAGAAAGAAAGATTTTGCTTGTGCTATGGATTTGTTCCTGAGTTTTTTTTTGTTTTTTTTTTTTTAACGTGGAGACATGCATGTACAAATGAAATGAACTCTTAGATTTTGCTGTTTAAAAGTTAAATATAAGACTTACCTTCTCATATGAAATATTGGTGAGCTTATTTGGATAATCAACTATTTTATTAGAGTATGTCTAATCATGTATGGGAATCAGTGCTTGGCAAAGATATGACATTGATTTGGAAGTAATAGGGAATTATGTCTATGCATACCCCTTTTCCATTGCAAGGCAAAATACCTTGGAACTCTGCTTAAAGAGTCAGTGTACAAGAAAACATAACTGAAAGATCTGCCCTTTAAAGCCTTTCAATTTCCTTTAAGAGTATAAAGCCATGCCAGACTGACAATTGTCATATGTAGGACTGTCTTTCACCTCTGGTGTGAGTAGTGCAATGACAAAAATGGCATGAAGTTCCAAAATGGATAATGGATAACTGTGGCCATTAATTTAATTAAAAAAAAAAAAGGTATTGGTGGGCTATGGGAGGGAAGGGAGGAATTTAACTTGGTCCTGCATGGGTTGAGCCGAGTGTTCTGCGACTGCAGTGTTGGAGAACACCCTCTTTGGCCACCTTCCTGAAGCTGATGGGATATGCTAACAGTGACAGCTTCTCCCTAATATAGCGTCACAGAGCTTGTTGACCTGTACACACTTTGGTTTGACCTGGCTGGTGCTAGGCAGGAGATAAGAGGAAGGCCCTTGCCTAGGCTGGAGAGCTAGGTCACTGAAGTAAAAATTTCTTTGCATTCCCTTTCACCACAGAATGGGAGGGATTGGAAGGGACCTTCAGAGATGATCTAGTCCAGCGCCACTGCCAAAGCAGATTTACCTAGAGCAGGGTTGAACAGGAGTGCATCCAGGCAGGTTTTGAATTTCTCCAGAGGAGACTCTACCACCTCTCTGGGTAGCCTGTTCCAGTGCTCTGCCACGGTCAAAGCAAAGAAGTTTTCCTCTTGTTAAGATGGAATCTCCTGTGTTCTGTTTTGTGCCTGTTGCCCCTTGCTGCACTCCTGTCTTGCCTTGCCCGTTCCTCTCTTGCTAGCTGTGCTGGTAAAGCTAGTGATGAGGTGCAAAGTGTGGACTGAGGGTTGCAGGGAAGCTTTGAGCTAATGAGGTACCTTGACTGTATTTCCAAAATAGTTTTTCAATACTGAATCCAGTTGCAAAGTGATGGGTATTGATGGTTTACCAAGAGCAGTGCTGCGTAGGCTGAATAACTAGATGCTGTGCAAGCTATCAAGTATAAAAATGTGCAAGCATTTTTATCCAAACAGCCTCATCTTGTGATTTGATGGAGCTTGGTCGCAGCTGTTTTTCTCCCTACTATTTGGAACTGTATTGGGGCGCTGACCTTCTGCACAGTATGGACCACCTTCTCCAGCCCACACACTCATGGGTCAGTGGCTCTGTACACCCTGCAGTGTGTCTGAGGTGGTTGCCATGGTTACTAGTGATTTGTTTTGCTCTAGGTTTGGAAGAAGGCATAATAAAATGGTGCAAGGACTTCGGGACCAAACAGATTCCGCCCATGTTCCAAACATTCCATCATTTCCAAAAGCAGCCTGGTCAGCATGCTGCTAAGGCTGCCATGTAGTGATGTGGACCTGATGGTATGATCAGGTACTACTTATTCCTCAGGCCATGGTGAGGTAATGTTTGAAATTCATTATTCGTTTCTCAGAAGGATGTTTGGGAAGGAAATCCACTGAATAAAACCAACTTCTGCTGACTGTTTGACTCTCTTAATAGACTTCCTTGAACTTGGACCAAAAGCTCACAAATGGTAATTGTGTGTGGTCTTCTTTCTATATAGATCAAAAGTGGAAGACAACTGAGAAGGGTCTGAAAACTAGAGTCACTCCTTTAAAGGGTGAAAGTCGGTAGGAAGTATAATGAAGGATTTTTTTCTTCAGGAAATCAAATATTGCAGTCTAGATGCATTGGAGTAAAGTATTTGGAGGTCCATCAAATTGCTGAGGAATGTATTTGAGTTATTTCTGTTGGACAGCCATTACTGATGTCAGACCTCCACGTTGTGCGGCATGAACTTTGCAGCACTCTTGAGGGGAGGGATGCTGCTTCAAAATCAGTTGAAGGGTAGCTGTGATCAGAGACCTACAAAACACACGGGCCGCATTGGGTGTAGCTAAGGCTTTGTATATAATGTAGCAGCCCAAGAAAGGTATTTGAGTCCCGAGAGTAGAAAATAGGGAGCCCAAAATGGCCTGTGAAATGCACGTTGTTGTAAGACAGCCCCTGTAAAATGCAGGCTGCTGCTTTCAGTGGGGTTAAGTACCTGGTAAGGTGCCAACCACCCGCTGGTGACAAAGCTAGAGCCTTTTGTCTCAAAACGAGCTGCTTAAACCTTGATCTTGAGTTCTATAGACCCTAATCTAGTAGGAAATGTACCACCATTCGGCCACTTTCCTCCTATTTTACATGCAAAATTTGCACTACATCTCAAAGGAGTTCAAGAAAATGATTTTTCTCCTGCTCGAGCTTTGTGTAGTCTGGATGTCATTTCTGCACTTATCGTGGTTCATTGTTTTATCTCAAGTAGCAGCGATGCTCTCGACTTCTAATTTAGAAGCTTTGCGGCATGAATTTTCATCTTGCATCAGCTATTCCATAGCAAATATTTTGTCCTTTCCCTCCCCGTTCAAGATTCAACTGGTCTCTCTGCTGAAGCAGTAGGTGTGGTTGTTTTATAACAAGGCAAAGAAATAATTGATTGCTTGCATCACTTTTTTTTTTTTTTAATAATTGTACTTTGTATAAACAGTAGCTTCTCGACCATTTTGGCTACAAAGACTCCTCTGCCTTTAGGCAAACAGAGTCAGCGCTTGATTACCCGGGGTAACAAGGGTGGGGAGGAGGTGGAAGAGAGAAATGGATACAACGGGGGAAAAATTAAATTAAAATAACTGTAAGCTAATCACTGCAAATCATGTGGTGAACACACAGCTGAAAGATAAAGAGAGGGAACTGATCGTTAAAATACCCCTCTCTCCTACTCTTGTTCATCACACAAACTCATCTGCATTTCTTTTGGACTTGAGCCTGGCTTCGATGTGCTGGTACTTGTAGGAGAGTTAAACTACGGCATGCGTGATCTGTCCAGAAAGCTGAGGGCTGGCGCTCTTGGGCTTTGTTGAAGACACTGGGCTGACTTGAGCACTCTGGGTCCCTTGTCCCCCTGTATTCGGACAGGGTAAGTCAGAGTGGTGTCTCTCCCATTACTCTCATAGCTTTGCTGCATGCTAAGGAAGAAAATGCCTGAAACAAAAATAACCCTGTTTAAAAGAGGAAAATATGTATTTGTGGCACATCTGCCTCCCCTTAAAAGGCATAGGGAATGTTACTAAATAAGTGTTGTATCTAAATAAAAAGATACTCAACTAAGACTACATTGCACAAGTAGTGTAATACTTCAGGGTTATCAGGAGACTAAACTCATTCTCTGTTGACCCATGCTTTGTAAAGTCTCAGTGAACTCCTGTTCACATTCTCATAGCTCTCCTTTAAAATTAGCTTATGTCCAGCCTTAAAACTTAAAATACTTTTAATACTTAAAAGGTATTGTACTGGGCCCCAGATCCAACCCAAACCACTGGAATGATTTTGTAGTGCATGCTACTGCATATGTGTGGGAAGCAGCTCCCTGAGAATACAGGAGATGCCAGTGGGGAAAAAAAAACCTATCCTGTCTCTAACCCGAATCAGTCTGAATTATGATCTCCTTGTCTCTTGTCGCCACAAGTGATAAAACAGCAGCAGCAATATCAATCCATTCTTCCCGCAGTATAAGAAAGAAAAGTTCTCATTTTCCCCTTTTTTATTTCCCTTCCCTCCATCTAACTTGAGAAACTTCTACTTGACAGCTCAAATTGAGTAGGTTAGACATGGCCATCTATCAGTGTCACTGCAAGTGTTGGCTGCCTGTCGTAGAACATTGGTAGTTTCTTTTGCTGTCCCCCCGTGTGACACATGGAATTATGAAAGTCAAGATTTCTAAAAGTTATTAATGTTGGAGAAGGAGGGGATAAAATCTTAATTGCATGCAGTCCATACACCAGCAGTATAACTATATTTCAAAGATAGACTAAATTTAGCCTGCTAAAGATCTTCTTGGAACAAGGAATTGTTTGGGTAGAGGTACACACTGAAACAAATAAAATCTTCTTTGAAGTGATAAGTATTTAATTCTAAGGATCATATTTGAATAGCAGAACTGTTACCTTTTCTTTTTCTTGCCTAAGGAGGATGATGATAACTATTCTAGGAACCAGTTCAACATGGTATCTTAAAGTATTTTTTGGGAACACATAGATCACTGCCCCAGAAGGCATCTCGTATCTTTTGAATCCACATGATACTTATCAGTAGTGCAGATTTAGTGGATCTAAACCAAGAGAAAAATCATAATGTGTACTATAGGTCTTTAATTACTAGGATGCTGGTAGCTTAATTAATTCAATGTAATACTGTTCTGCATCTGGAGAAAAGCCAGTACCAAAGATAGCATTAATTAAAAATGGCCTAATGGTAAGTAAGTTAGCTTGTGGGGGTCTGTCAGTCTACAGGTGATGGTTCCAGTGGTGGCTGAGAAGAGCTCACCATTCCGAGTGTGATCCCCTTGTTGGCAGCGCATGCTCCAGTCCTTTGTGTTGGACTTCATAAATGCAAATGATGGCATAATCAATGCCTAATGAAAATCCTCTTACAGGACTGTCTTAATAGGATTACTTTCCAGAACACAGAATTGGGAAGCATCTCCTAGGTCACAGGGTCTGCTTTCTCATTTGCAGATAAGCTCTTTGCGTTCGATACCACTTTTTAATGGAGTGACTCAATTATATGATGTTTCTTTCCGCAGTATTTCATAGTTTTAAACGTACTGTTTAGACACTAGGCTCTTTCCTACCCACTTCTTAAAATATAGAAAGACAGAGACAAAAGGCCAGTGCTTGGGATGGGCTTGCTTTGACTCTTACTCTGGGTTGAAGTTTAAATAGGCTGTTAATGCACTTTACTGTCTGCCCTTACTCCCGCCATCATTGGGCTCAAGTGAAGACCACTGTAGGGGGGCAGAAATATCCAGACAGTGATTCTGCTGTAGGTCACTTACTACCTTATAACAAAATCTGTCTCTTGGGTAGATGTCTGCAGACTCTGGGAGAGACGTGCTTGCTAATATTTAATGGAATTAATTTAGCAGTACTTTGAAAATATATGGTGTTAGCTGCCCAAGATCCTAACTTCTTTTAGCACTTGAATAACTTCCTTGAAGTAGATATCTAAATTAACTCTAGTGTGGTACAAATGATTTATTCTGCTTTAGGTGACTGATATATAACATTTTGTGACATTTACTTTAAACACAAAGAATACTTTAAGCTTTCAGAATTGGTTGCTTTACATTTTAAAAGTTCTGGAATGAATTCTTGTGTCTTTCTGGTTTTGTTACGCTGGTAGTAATTATGCCATTTTAGGCTTACTCTCTAACTCTGTACTCCTGTTTCAGGTGCACTGGGGCAAAACTGCTTAGTCCTCTTTCTAAGAAATGTAACAAAACACCCTAGATTTGGATTATGGTTGAATTCCTCCTTTTAATATTGAAAACTGAATTGTCTCTGAGTGCAGAAACTAATGTGGAGCACTGGTGGGAACTCTCACTGGCAGCCATAAGCATCTCGGCTCTTTCTTCAGCTGTCTCTGTAGTACAGGTTTATTAGTCTGCTTAGCTAAAGATTTAATCAACTTGCTTATAGGTATGCAGCTGCTATTTGTTTATCAAGACCAAACTCTTACGCAGATTATTTGCTTTAGTCTTGAAGAAATTCTGATAACCAAAGAATGCATTTATATGAGGAAGCAAGATACCAATCCTTCACTTCGTAATATAGAGGCTCTCTTGTCTCTGGTTGCCAGCGGCAGAGGCTTCCAGGACTACCTCTGTAAAAGCAAACACCTAAACAACCTCTCCCCTTTGTTGTCTTTTTCAGTAGGTCTCTGAACACTTTTTTTTTTTTTTTAAATGTTTATAGGCAATTTCACCTTAAAATATGTAATGACTATATTTGATATTAGAATTGTTAGCTCTTACTCTGGGTTAATAGCTTGCAGTGCATTGGGTGTAGCAAGTGGAAGGAGGTAGGACTGTGTGCCAACATGTATTTTTGGTAGTTTGATAGCGAGAGGAGGCATTGGAATCAAACAGGGGTCCCATACAATCTTTAGCTCCCTTCTCACAGGGTTTGTTATCCTTGGTGGGATAGTCACAGCAGATTATCCCACTTCCTAGATCTGGAACTGTTTGGCAAAGTCATTTTAAAGATCCCTCAGGCGCTCTTCTATCTTTCACAGTCCAGGGACTTGCCTGGGGAGCAAAGTGGTGTCTCTGGCCCTTGGGAAAGAGGAGTGTCTGCTTTAAAGCGTGTTAGAACTCCTGCTGCTATTTCTTGACACCAGTGAACCAGAGCCAAAATGCATTGACTGCAGTCCCTGGCCTGCCTGCTGCTCAAAATTAGCATCTTGGGGGAGGGAGAGGTCAGTCATCACTCTGCAGAGCACACACTGCTGTGCCCCGGCACCACTTGAAGGAATGACTTGCTGCAAACTCTGAGAAGCTTTCTGGATCTCTTACAGATTAATTTTTTTCAAAAAGATTACGTTGCTCCTAGATTCTGCAGAATGCAAGAGCACTTGTTTTGATATCACTGAATAAAAACAAAAAAATAAAATATTCCCCTTTCCCTGTAGAAGGCAATCTCCCATATCAAATCTGACAAGACCTCACTGAAGAAATATTTGCTTTAGAAAATCGTATTATTCCAGCCAGTAATGGTTTAATTGCCTGATAAGACAAAAATGCAGTGAGAAGACAGTGAGTGTGCCAGACACTTGATGTACCCACACTGTATGGCTCTTATTGCAGAAGTCAATTTACACACAGCTTTTCAGCATGGAGAAAATCAATACTGGAGACTAACGTTATTTTTACAGGACTTCTGAAGCTGAGGTGAGGAGAGCCATTTTGAAGCCTCGTTAATCTCATGTGCTCTTTCCTTGTGTTCATCCAAGTGGTCTGATGGAGTAATTGCTAAATGGAGTTTGCCCAAGAGGCAAACCTCCTTAATTGCACCGCTGTTTAGCCTAAACTCCTTGAGTGCAGAGGATCTGGTGTTGATCCTGTTCGGTTGAAGTGTTTTCTTAAAGTGTATTCCTTGGATCTTTTTCACTTCCACTCTTAAAAGAAAGCAGTCAATCTGTTAAATTTGAGCTAGCATGGAATGACCCTTGTCATTGGATGTCATGCTGGGAGAATGCGGTGCCACAGTGGTATGAGTGAAGGAGAAAACTGATGAATCTCAGGACTCCTCTGAAATGCTAAGTCAGTACTTGGGAATCTTAAGCTAGAGCCATATGAGTTTTATTCCTTTATGAAAGAGAAATGGATCTAAAGGCTAGAAAGTCAGTTTCAAGCATGGTATGTGCTAAATAAAGCTGTATTAGCATGGAAATATGAGAATGGTAACCTATAACTGCAAAAAATGCCCTGCATGTTCCTCCTGTGTTGCCTAGCTGCGGAGCTCAGAGCACACTCAAAACTTGTTTCCATGTAGTGCAGCTTGTTCTCACAAGCATTTATTCTTGTAGCTGATTCCACTCTTCAGCTTCTCTGGTTCATCATTGACCTCCATGTGGTGGAACAATACGGTATAGGTTGAGCTGTTATCAAATTATTGCACTCTTCCAAGATCCAGACTTATGTACAAATTGCAGGAGAGCAGTCAACTGGGCTTCTGTTATTTGCAGTTGGAGAGTGACCTACTGCTACGAGTCAGATGTCCTGTGACTGCTATGGAGAAAGTCATTCCACTGGTGTAATCTTCAAAGTGCTGCTGTTTAAAAAGCTCCTGATGGCTGAACTTCCTGGCTCTCTCAAGGCTATGTGACTTAATGTGCAATGTGTATTTGCTAATACCAAGCTATTTCTGCCCTGTGTGAATGATGACAAAAACCATCATGTGTCCTCCATATCGGCTTTGGAGTGTTTTGTTTTAACAGAAGTGACAACCAAGCATAGACTTAGCATGTCCTATTTTTATATTGAGAACACAGCTCATTTGCTTTGGAGACAGCACTTGATTTTTAACAAATGTTTTGCTGAAATTGAATCCATGTCATGGGTATGGTTAGGAAGTGCTGAATGTTTCTCTCTTCCTCTGCTCAGTGTTGTTTCTGATCAATTCCTTTTCTTCATTTAGCAGTTTCACACTCTAATGATTCCTTTAGACTTCTGTAAAGATGCACAAATTAGACAACAATTCTTTAACCAGCACATTATGGATATTTTAGGATAAGCTGAAGTTGTTTTGACAGTTCAGTTATGAAAACAGAAAAACACCAGGATTAGTACTAAAAAAAGCTAAATGATGTCTAAACCTTACTGTGACTGGATGTTGGTTCCTCTTCTATGCTTACTAATGACAGGGCAGTTGCAGAGTACAAGACTCTACTTTCTCTGCATAATGAACAGAGATCTGGGATTATTTTTTAATTAACATGAATGGAATGTCTGATGTTCTGTATTATTATTGACAGTTCTTTTTGGGGAAGCAGGTATTTTGGTGTTCTAAAGTCTCTTACTGTTATCACATGTTCTTACCAATTGACATTTATTTTGTGTTGTGTAAAGATGGTAGAGAGCTGCATCTGTTGTAACAGGGTTGGCTTTTCTTATCAAAGTTATGGATGTGATGATGTGCAGAGTTCTAAGACTTCAGAATCTCATGGCATGTGGTTTTGTATTTCCTGTGGTGCTTGTTTTCCATAATTTGGTAGCAATGACATGAATCTCAGAAAATTTGCCGCTCCACCTTGTGTCTTGCCCACACCTCCACCTGCTGGCTGCATCCCTGCTTTTACTGTCTGTGGTCTAGAGTAACTTACTCTTAAGATGCATACCACAGGGACACACCTTCGGCCTTGAGAACTGCTCTCAAATATAAGTGCTTCAGAGAAAGGAGTGGTTGGGAACTCTTTTGTGAACCCTCTTCCTAGAAAGGCTGCAGTTGTTGATAGGGCTCTGAAGAGATGAGGGTTTTCCCACTCTTCCTCTACCTATTTCTCTGCTGCCAGCAAGTAGAGAACAAGTCCTGTGCTGTCCTAAACACTGTGTCTTTGATAAATGGGGAACAAATATTTCTCTCCTTCAGAGCTTGTTTCTGTCCATCTCTGCAGCAGGCGTAGAAGGATAACTACTGCCTCTGAACCAATGGGAAGTGTTGGGTTATAAGAGCCAGGCAGGAAGAGATTGGAGAAGCAAAGGAAAAAATGAAAATTTGGGTGGACCTGGAGAGGCAGAAATAAGGTAGAGATTGCAGAATATATATAGAAAGCTTATGGCAGGCTGCCTGCCTTGTATCTATGTTTTTCCATGTTATTTCTTTTCCTAGTGGGTACTTCTGATCCAGGTGTGTGGGTATGTCTCCTTGCCTAGACTCCGCTGGCTTGCTTCTAGCAGCAGGAGTATGGGCAGTAGAAGGTGCCATTTTGATAAATGTAAGTAATTAAGCAGCAGCCTGCTTTCTGTGTCCCCAAGACGCTGATTCAGTTTGTCCACCTCTGTCTTTCTTTTCTTTATTATAGTTTAGACTTACAGAAATATTGACAGTAGTGGAGAAAAGAACATCAGAAGTCAGGAGTTTTAGGGATAATGAGATTGACAGTAGTTATAAGTTAGGTTCTCTTACTCTAGAGGCTGCTTTTGAGTACTGGGATTTTGTATTTTAGGAAAACTTGTTTCAATAATGTTTAAAGCAATGCCAGTATTGGAGGGTTCAATTGGAAGTGGATTAGAGGGAGAAATATGATCACACTATCAACAACTACTGATGTTTCTATAATGAAGTGAGGTCTGTACATTTAGCTGTGAAGGCACATGATGTACCCAAATGCTTCCAAAGAATTTTCTCTGTGTTTTACGTTATTTTTGCATCAGGTCTGGACAGATGTCTTCAGATAGACTTGTGCACTTGCCACCTTGCTCCAAGACTATCACTAATGGGTGAATTGGTCTTCGTAAATGGCTGTTCCTCAAACTTTCTGGGCTGGCAGTTGTTCAGTGAGGTAAGTTGTTGACAGCCATAAAGAGTTTCTTATGGAACAGAAACAACCAGGTCCAAATGTCTCAAGTACGGGCTATAGCAAAAATAGACAGTTTTGAGCTAACTTTCTGCACTCTGTGCCTCTTAGAGGCATGTTATGCGGCAAGTTTGTAATAGAAGTTATTTTCCACTCACTGAGCCCAGCTTAACACTTATTTAATTTTAGTACTCCATCTATGGTACAAACAGTTAGTATTAGAAATTGATGAACTTTCAATGTTAGTTTCAAAGTGACCTGATCACCCTGTCACATTGTGGCATCTGCTGTTGTTCTGGACTAGCACCATTTTCTCATCCTTTCTCAGCCTTTTCTTATCAGACTTTTTTAAAAAAAGCCTTTACAAAAAGGCAAAACTTGTGCTATACATGCAATTATTTCCACAGTGCTGAACAGGAGCACTAAGGATGTGCTTCTGAAACACTGCAGCAGACAGGCTGGTTATGCCTTCAAAAAGCAGGTTTCTTTCCTTCTGATTTTCACAGCTGCAGTGTTAAAGCGTAAAAGCAGTGAAGTTAGAGTATGTCTGGCTCTATCCTCCCACACCAGCTTGTTTTTCATATTGACTCCATCCTGTACAATTGTTTCTTTTAGCAGTCATCCAGATTTCTGATTTTTTTTTCTTTTTGCATTTTTTTCTTTTTTTTTTCCTTTTTTTTTTTTCATTTTCAAGCAATCAGTTGGCAAATCACTGTGAAGAAAGCTGTATTAAGACCTAGCCTAGGAATTTCTTGCCTCAAAAGACAAAAATACACAGACAAGGCAAGAATAAGGGAAGCCATCCATGAGTTAAAGACTGGCTTGCAGAACAGTTGGGCTTCAGCTCTGCTGCTGTAGATGAGGAGCCTTTGCTTGCTGTAGGGTAAGGAGAAGAGGAAGAGTAATAGCCAGTGAAGGATGTGTGTTACAGAAGGGGAATATATCCAAAGACATGTCCCTTTGGCATTACTCTAGACTTAGTGTTTGAGACACTGCAGGAAACGAGACATGGAGTGGAAGCTGGGGGAAAAGGAGTGTGGTCTCTTTCTCCTAATTCATGATCCCTCCCCACTCAAATCTTGTGATGTTCAGTGTGCTTCAGTGATGCTGATGTTGACTTCTGGTCCAAGCGTGGCTGCAGAGCGGTGGTACTGCTGACAAGGCTGGCTGGCAACGAAGGAAGGAGAGAAAACCTGGGCACCTGTGGAGGAAGGGCAACCTCAGCAGCCCTGTGGCTGGTTCCCTAGCGCTGGGCAGGGGGTCTTTTGGGGGAATGGCTCTGCTGCTGGCTGAAAAAATAGTACAAGATCTTGCTTTTCACCAGGCCCTGGTCTTACAGTACTGTTTGGGCTGTGGGGGCTCAGGTGCAGTTGCCCAGGGAGCCCATATCGCAGCTGTGCCGTGCAGGCTGCCTGGGCTGGTCAGGGCCGCCCCAGACACTGGGCACCTCCCTGGGGATAAGCCAAGGCCAGGCCGGGGATGTGGGCCCGCAGGTGGGCCGGGCTTGCTGGGGCCTGTGGCTGGGCAGGCCAGTGGGGAGCTGGAGACCAGCCCTGCTGTGGGGTGGCGTTGCTGGGTGGGGGCTGATGGCCCTGGGGGTTGATGTGGGGTCCTGGGCTGTAAGGGACAGCTGGGTGGCCAGGCAGGGACAGTCGGGGCTGCTGGTACCCCTGGGGCCCTGGCACTCCAGTGACTGGCTTCTGGGACTGGCTTGAATGCGGGTGAAGCTCGCTTTAGGAGACATTCTTTTAAAAACCATTAGTCCTGGGTGCTTCTTAAGGCCGTCAGGGCAAATGTGGGAAGTTTGGCCTGGTGGGGAGAGCTCCAGGTCTGGAAAACAGGCTGTAATGGGGAGGTGTGAGGTCTGTTAATGTGGATGGCAGAAGCTGAGCATTTGAAGATGTCAATGCAGACCCCGCTGTGTTATTGTAACCAGAGGGGCTGTGTGGACCCTGATGTGTGCTGCACCATTAATTTAATTTTTATGTAAAGACTCATTTTTTAGAGTGCTTTTGTTCAGCCACAAAACCCATTTAGATGGCAATTTCTGGTTTTGATCTTGATTTCCTCATAACACAACAGTTCAATATGCTGAAAGATTCTGCATGTCACAGACTTTCAGTGCTGGGGATGAAATAGCTGTACAAGGCAGAGTCAGTGAAGGGAAGGGAGAGGAAGGGGCAAGGCTAAATCCAGAGTCTGAATGCTGTGTATGGGGACTGCAGTCCTGCTGGGGAATGGGGGCTGGCCACAGGTGTTAAAAGGAGGAAAGATAGGAGCCCAAGTACTATTTCTGTTCCAGTATACTTCTAGAAGTCAGCCATGCAACCCCCTCCTATCATTTTGTCATGGAAGTGCAGTGGCAGGTAATGCAATAAAAGGAAGTACAGGAGCTGATGACTTTTCTGATTGTATCTTCATAACATTCAGACTACTGCCTGACTGCGAAGATTTCTGCTGAGATTTATGAAGGTAAGGAAAAAAGGATAAAAGTCATTGGCTAATAGTTTCTTTGCAGCAATGTAAGCCAGTCTTGGCTGCTGCCATGTTAATGGTACCTTAAAAAGACCTATCAGCAGGCTAATGGCACCTTTGAAAACGGGAACTTAGCCTGCTCCATCCAATTCATTTCCAAAGAGATGAACATTTCCAATCTTAATGGTCCATTTAACTGCCAGTATTAAACACGCATCTCAAATTATATGCAGTTAAAAAGGAAGAAGCCTGTTAATGTAACATTGAGAATGTGCGATGGAGGACAGTCAAGCAACTGGAAGACAGATTTTTAAAACAGAAGTTAGTTTTAATTTGACGCCTACTCACAGAATTTTATTCTTCCTGTTTCCCAGATAAATATTTACATTGCTTTAATTCTGAAGCACAGTCAGTCTCAAGTGCTCAAAGGTTAATGAACAAAGCTTCAGAAATAAGGGCTAGCTAAGTATTTCCTTCACGTCAGAAGAGGAAAGAGTCACTTTATGGCTTGCCCAACGTCACACGCTTACTTCATAGTAAGATCCTACTGTAAGGTTGTTGGACTCATTCATCTAATTTAGTTGCAGGACTACCTGCATTCACTGTCTGTAATTCCTATTTCCTTAATGTGGAACCCCTCATTCTTTTTGACAGCACACTTATGTGAATTGTAAACTTCTTTAAGTCCTTGATGGCAATCTTGTAGTGTATAAAGGAGTTTTGTGTTCAGTTGGCATGTTTCTTCTGTTTGCAAGATAGCCTTGCATGTAAAACACAGCCAGATGCGGAGCAGGTGGACTAACTTGGGCTCCCAGGTCTGGTGCACTTACAAACCAAATGGGCAAATGGGTCACTGTGTACCTAGGCAGTCTGGTCCTGTATGCCCATTGCTAGGACTCACAGTGTTTTATTCCCATAGATATATTTATTATTTTTTTTCCCTGCAGTAAACTGAGCTGTTCTTTATTTCCCAGTGAATTGTGGGAATGTGTCTGTCCTTGAGGCATGTTTTGAGGGGGAAGGGCAGAAGATACTGTGGGAAAGTATCAAATGACTGAAATTGCTTTAGGGCTGTAATCATCAAAAGGTGTAATAGTATGAGCCCATGAGTAAGCAGCAGTGGGGCTTTTGCTTGTTGCTCCAAATAGGTTGGGGTGGCTGGCAGTGGGGTGCCAAGTACATGGTGGACTACTTGTGTGTGTAGGAGCTCATTAGGAGCAGTGCATGAGTAAAAGCCAAAGCTGATTTACTAGAAAACAGGAAGTTAAAATAAAGTTGGAATAGTTTCTTATGAATAAAGAGAAGTCAAGCAAGACAGATACCATTGCTTTGGCTGCTAGGGCAATGTGGAAATGCTTTGATGTAAAACTTCTGCCAGGTGCTCAAAACAAATCTTATCACCTGAGCCAGATTGCCAGGTTGAACTGTGTGTAACGTAAACCATTGAGCTGCACTTACCAAGGGATGAGTAATTTTTAACTACAACTTTAATTTACCCTCACTTATTCCTCTGCATATTTGGAATCTTGTAGATTGGAAGCTCAACCAGCTGTTATTTCTCCTTTGACTCTATTTGAACTATTTCAGGATTTAGTACATATTTCCTATTTGCATACATCCTGGATTTCCTTCAATTATAAAAAGGTAGTGCCTTTATTTTTTCCCCCTCTGTGTGTACTTCTTTATTTGTGAAGTTCCTGTGTGGTGGTGTTAAAAATTAACCTGCTTTCCTTACTGTCTTTGCCGTAGTAGTAATCCAGAGCTACATCTGAAACCACAGCAGGAAATGAATTCTGGTCTGCATAGAAACAAGGTGAAACTGATGTCCTAATTTTTTGTAATTAAGTACATAATTGCTTAATCTCTTTGGATTGGAAAATGGTGTTGCAAGTTTGTATTTACTTTGAATATTTTTGTGTTACAAATAGTCATATGACTTGGCTTGTTTTTATTCAGTGGTGGATGCCAAAGGCGTTATATGAAAGATCTTCAGCATTTTTAAGGTGAAATACACATAAGAATACTCTTGGCACAGTTCATCTCCTGCTTGCAGCTGTAGGTAATGGGGATTTTAAAGAAAGAAATATTGAATATGCTTGATTTTTAACGAGTGGCAATGGATTCTGCTACCTTCTTTTAACTCTCTATTCCATAGGCCAGTTAAAATGCTTCGGATTGCCAATTTCATGGTCATAAAATGCTTCCTGGGTGCCTGTATACTGCTGTGCTGAAATGACTAGGCAAGGGCTGCTGTGTCCCTTCCATATTCAGTAGATTTTAACCTGTGAACCCTTGTTATAAAAGGTAGCACTGCTTATTATGAATGTAGGATTTATTAGGACTTTTGTGCCTGGAACCACATGTGCAGAACTGGACCCTTTGTGCCTTATCTATTGCCTGCGTATGGGAGAAATATGGGTACAATGTCCTTTACATGAACCTTCTACAAGCTGTGAAGATGGATTTGAGAACCATCGCCATGTTCTGTCTTCCAAAATCATTTGGGTTTGGAAGAATTTGAGGAGGACTAAAATTATTTTAGAGAAATCATGAGAAACTGATGTCCTCAAACAGTGTTCAAATGTAGCTATTTTAGAAAAATCTCAGTGCTTTTCTTACCTTTATTTTCAGAAAACAGTTCTTTCTCTTCCCAGTCCTTTATGTTGTCTTTGAGCCAGCAGATAGAGACCTCTTAAATGTCCCAAGCTGTCTAAACCCTCTGTCACAGGAGCGAGTCAGACATTTCTTAAGCTCACAGTGAAGTTAGGTAAACAGGAGTGTGCAGGGGTGGACAGTGCTGCTGTTCCGTGAGAAATTTGTAATGTCTGTGTGGTTGTTCTGTAGGCCTCCTGGAAGTGGTGAGCTGGATTTTGAATTGCTTTCACTGGCTATTTGAATGATTAAGAAGCCAAATGAAATCTGGTGGGAAGGAGCTTTTTGATACAACCTTGTGCCCAGTGCCAGCCAGTGTCCCTTCTGAGCTAGGGTAAGAGTGCTTTGGCTTGGGCTTGCTGGAGCAAAGCTTGGCTTTGGAGGGTTGCATATGTGTGCAGCCCAGCTCCACTTAGCTGGAGGAAAATGGTCTATCCAGGAGGTTGGATTCAGGCCAATTACTGCATGAGAAAATTCTCATGCTGCTCCTGTGTTTTGGCATGTTCCCTCTCCTTGACCAGCTCTTGGAAAAGCATTAGTGTTTCTTTAACGTTTGAGGGTGTCAGACTAGTCATCCAAACTTTTAATTTGAAGTTGGGTGTTCTATTATTAGCTGTAGCCTGGAGTGATTTTTTCAAAATTCACCTGCCACTTTGATTATGCTGACTCTTTCCTTGTTTTGTTTCCTTCTTCATTGATAAGAGGAAATATTAAAGAAATGTGCATCCCTTGCAGCTTGTGGCTGATGTGGTATGCTAACATGTTTTAAATTGCCTAAAAGAGTATTAAAGAAAATTGGTAATACAGGTTCAGCAAAGAACAATTGCATGCAATTGTTATGCTGCATGGGGAGTCCTCTAAAGCTCAGGCTTTGAATTTGGGGAAGAAACAGAAAAAGGCTTTGGGGGCTACCTGAGCACTGATTTACCACTCTTAATTCTCTGCAGTGGAAGAAGACACTTAAAGTCTCGTGAGCTGGTGCTACAAGGTACTTAAAAATAATGTGGTTCTGCTCAGTTTTTATGGGTATAAATACTTTTTTTCCAAGCTCAGAACAGCTTGCTGAACCTATTCAAATACAAATATCCTGAAAGGTGCTTCTCTGACCAATACCAGTTTGGATTGCCAATAGAACAGGGTTGGTTGTATTTTAAAGACACTGAGTATATTTGTTTCCATTATTAAGCTAAAATGGCAAGCCAAAAGTGTTTGGCAGAAAATCTCTGCGTGTGTCTTCTGCTGTGCTAGCTCTTGTAATGCTACCTTGAAATTGGCCAGAGGGTTAATGATGTCATAGCATGATGATAATTGTAGGATTTAGCTGCCAATTTTCACAAAACTTAAAGACCCCATGAGTATCTTCCCTGAAATGAATATCTTCATCCTTTATTAGGTCGTAGTGAATCCATGCAGGTAAGCTGCTATGGAATCGTAGAATGGTATGTGTTGGAAGGGACTTCTAAGATCATCATGGTCCAACCCCCTTGCTATGGGCAGAGACAACTCCTGCTAGAGCAGGTTACTCAAAGCCCTATCCAACCTGGCTTTGAACATCTCAGGGATGGGACATCCACAGCTTCCCTCAGCAACCTGTCCCAGTGTTTCACCACCCCTTACAGTAAAGAATTTTTTCTTAATATCTAATCTAAATCTCCTTCAGTTTAAAACTGTTACCCTTCATTCTATTGCTAGAGTCCCTGATAAAGAGTCCTTCCTCATGTGTTCAGCAGGCCCCCTTCAAGTACTGGAAGGCCATTATAAGTTCTCCCTGGAGCCTTCTCTTCAGGTTGAACAATCCCAACTCTCTCAGCCTGTCTTCATAGGAGAGTTGCTCCTAGCCCTTGGATCACCTTTGTGGGCCTCCTCTGGATTTGCTCCAACAGGTCCAAGTTTGGGTCTTCAGAGCTGGATGCAGTATTCCAGGGTATACAGAATATTCCAGTATTCTTGTGACGGGCAGAATCACTTCCCTCAACCTGCTTGCCGTGCTTCTTTTGATGGAGCCCAGGATGCAGCTGGCTTTCTGGACTGTGGGTGCATGTAGCTGGCTCACATCAAACTTCTCTACAACCAACATCCCCAAGTCCTTCTCAGGGCTGCTCTGAATCCATTCTCTGCCCAGCCTGTATTTCTGCTTTCCTTAACCCAGGTGCAGGACCTTGACTTGGCCTTGTTGAACTTGAGGTTTGCAGAGGTCCACCTCTCAAGCCTGTCCAGGTCCCTCTGGATGGCATCTCTTCCCTCAAGCCTGTTAACTGCATTGCTCAGGTTGATGTCATCAGCAAACTTTCTGAGGATGCACTCGATCCCACTGTCCATGTTGCTGGCAAAGACGTTCAACAGTTGAATGGCATGTGTCCCAGTACTAGGCCCCTGAGGAATGCCACTTTCTATATAGCCTTAATAAGGGAAGAGCTTTATTTGGGCACCTGAGAATCAAGATAAGAATTCCAGGAAAGCCATGCTTCCTTAGTTCTGATGCTCCCTAACCTGCATCACTGTTTCTGCTCTGTTCTATGAACAGATGTGAGGAATCCCAAGTACAAATGTGGATGCTGTCTCAAATAAAATACTGGTTAGTAACAAGTCAGACTGATGCAAAACTTATTTTCAAGCTACTCATTCCCTGAATCTACTTTGTTGTGCCACTTTATTGTCAGTCATCGCTCTTTTCTGTGCAACAGCTAAAGTAACAAACAGAGCAACTCACTTAAAAACACCACCCTCCCAGACCCCTGTGGTCCTGAACAGTATGCTGGGAGCCAGCTGAACACTCTAGTTGCTTCTGCAAGAGGTCTTCTGGAAGTTAGTAGTTTCAGGATGCACTGGATATAGTTTGTGGTGAAAACTATTGATGACTAAAATCTTTTAAAGTGGAGAAACAATAGAAATATGAGAAGAGCAGTGTGGAGCTTCCTCTCTTTATCTTTTTT